>QVOA01020045.1:0-52370 GCA_014825685.1 Pseudomyrmex cubaensis
TGCACTACACAGCAGATATAGTTGCTTGAAGAATCTAGATATTAAATTAATCGCATATGCAATTGAATCAACTATTTATTTTTGTGGCAACCCGTGACGTCGACTTTAGTTGAAGCAACTCCATTTTTTTTTCTGTGTACGGTAATATATATACGATAGATATAAAGTGATACCTACACGATCATTTGTGACATGGGACAGAGATATCGATCTGAAAGAGAGACTTTAATTCCCGCAGCAATTTTCTCGTATGCGTATCTGTGTCGTACGCCAGATGGTGAATATCTAGACTCTAGGCGGTCAGCTTAAGATTTATCGCGTTACGAAACTATATCGTCCGAGCGGGACATTTTCAGCATTCGGCGTTTAAATGTCGTATTGCCTCTTTAGTAGATGCAAATGATATTTTAATTAACGTGCAATTTGTTACGTTTATCTCGAGTAAACTTTAAAACATCACATAGAGCTCAACAAAAAGTTACTGTTAATCTCAACTGCTATCGTAACGAACGGCTCTAATTTCACGTCTACATAAATTTTATTACAATCGAGCGCGGGTTTATCTCGTATATATGCGTTAAAACCCGTTCGAATACCTACCCAAACGTAGGCGGCATGTAGATCCCCCTATATTGCGTTAATTAGGATTCCACCGGCTAATATTATAGTTGATCCCTGTCGATATTCTGTCGAATTGATATTTCTGCCGTTTTTTTCGAGGAAATATTGATAAGAAGAAACGTTTAATAAACGAGATATTAATCTTCTACTGGAATAGTATTGAAATGAAAAGAGTAATTTTACACTATTATGGAATTTTGCAAAAATGTGAGTTCGACAATTCAATTTCTGACGAAAATATTGTGTGACGTGTATGTGTGTGAGCGTTGTGAATTTTTTTCATAGTCCGTATTTGCTCGGTACATCATGTATAACGATATGATGTCGCTAAACGTTCTACAAATGTTTGCTGTCCTATTATTTTCTATTTTTCTTCCGCGCTGTTAGTCCACATATATGTACATACATGGCAATAACTGTGACACGAACAGAATAAAATTGAGAAAACTTGAAATTTGCTCACCGTGCAGAAATGGAAAAAATCATCGAAAGATATTACGTGATTTGTTCGTGACATCATACAGTGTGCAGCTCGGTTTTGTTTTTTTATGAGGTGAAACATCTGCGCGAACATTTTCGCGAACTCTACAGATATTAATATATATATATTCTATGTATATATAATATAAAAATTTTTTATCAAATTGAAAATAATAAAAATACACAATGTTTTTACTCTATGGATTTTATATATACGCACGTTTATCTGTTAAGAAAGTCAGATGGCCGACATGATATTTAAGCATTTGGTCGAAGTATTATCTTTTTAATTAAATCAAAGTTGAGGAAAATTTTTACTTTTACATATATAGTTTTTTTTACATATTTATCCGATTACAATCTGGTTTTGCGTAAAGAATATTTTTCGCTAATCTTTATGTTCATCTTTGTCTTCATGTTTCATTGTTAGCTGTGTCACTGCTTTCTGATGACATACGGTTGCATTCTTGAAGAAACTTGAAATTATTTTCGTGTCTGTTGCGAATAGATAACGCTTTCAGAACGCAGTGTCGTCACATCCGAAGAGACGCCTGCTGAGCATCGAAAATCAATTTGCAACATGCGCCTCTTTTCACGTCACGCATTGCTTTATGATTGCCTACGAAAAGGAAAGCTGGTTTTTGTATCTCTAGACACGCTACGAAACCATTGATGAGCAACCGCGCATTTATTTCAAAGCGAGAATATGGGACGCAGTGACAAATGAAGTCCCGCGGTAACGACTTCAGAAAAAGATATGCACGCCCTCGTACCGTGGTGTCAAATAAATTTCTTATTCTTTATTAGTCTTTTAACCTATTTTTATTTCTTATTTTTTTTAATATAATTTTCCTGCGGAAAGTAATTATACTGATCTAACAAAATATTACTTTTTTCGCCAACAAACTCAGGATTAATTTTTTTTATCCATAGAATTTCGGCTCTTTAATTACACACGCTAAAAATTGCAAAATGGTTCGTAAAAAATAAACTCGCAATAAAAATTCCGAGTTTTTTTTAGCTTTTACTGTCGAGGAGTTAAAATACTTTTCAGTAGAAATACAGCACATTCGTATATAAAACCATAATAAAATGAAAAAGAATAGCCAAGACTACACTATCGTACTAACGTAAATAAATCGCTACGAATACGAAACATTTCATATAAATACACGTGCGGGGAAGGATAGGGTATTACGTTTTTTACCATTTACTATTCTTTATATCAAAATATTTTTTGTTGTTTTTTTTTTTTTTTTTTTTTTTTTTTTTTTTTTTTAAAACGAACGTGTCATGCATGTGCTTTTCTTCTTTTCAACTCTTCACACTGTTCTTGCGACCGAATTTATTACATCGCTTAACAATGCGTTCCGCCAAATGGGCGGTAAAAACATTACAAAGCTTTATTCGTCTGTGTAGCCTGTTTCTTTTTATATTTTTTATACAAGAAAATTACATTATCTTATTACAATAGATAGGTATATGTATATGTGTATTATTCTACATGCTGCATGCTTGTGCGTTGTTTTATTGCTATTTATACCGTCACATTATGGCTACTATGTATAATACATAGGTTTTCCCCTCATTCACACGCGACATGATAAATTCGCAGATATAAACCGCAAGCGAAAAATTCCTAACACACACGCTATATGACTTTATATTCCATAACCAGCGATTTACGCTCCGTTACGTCCAAAGAACGTTTGTCTATTACGTAAATAAACGATTATTGCACTGCTAGGTGCTGTTTAACACGTATCGAGAAAGGGACAATCTGCTTGCTCGAACAATTCGCAGCTCTCGAATGTATTTGCGAAAGTCGCAAAACGAAATTGTCACCAATCTCGAAATTATTATCTTCGATTCAAAACAAAATCTCTTCCCGAGAGCGCGCTTTTGGAGATTTCTTTACTAATTATTTTCAAATATATATCTGATATAAATATATCTGATAAATCGCGTCGATTGCATTGTTTTGTTCGCGAGATAATTGATCGCGACGCTTTCAAACGACGGCTGTTTAGTATCTTATTCTCGTTATTAGACGACAAATTGATTTACGAGAGAATTTAGTCTTTCCCAGATTCCAGGGAAAAAGAACTGTAACAGTAGGAAATTGAGACCTGTTTCGTGCAATAAATTATCACCGAATTTTCACGACATTATCACGAACTGCGAATATCGATGATTTATAGTCACGCATACACGTTCTGTGTAAAAAGTGTTCAGTGATTCTCATCTTCCTTCGGTTTGGGGTGCGGAGATTGCGAGACAACGTCGTTACCTATAAAAAAACAAAAGAAAAAACATCGGCGTGTCGATAGAGAAAAATTCATATTGTCAGTTTTATATGTTACGATAAGTTGATTTCTTCTTTTATTATTATTATTGAAAATATTGTTGCGCGTCGTTATTAAGTTGCAAATATATAAATTTTGTAATTATCGCATGTACGCAATGAGCGAAGCGCACGTGTATATACGGTGACGATCGATCTGATAACTTGCTCTTGCATAACTTTCTAATGTACTCACCGCGCTGGGTAATCGCATTTGTCCTTTTATCAGACGAGTAATCTCTACCTCCCTCTCTTCTTTGAGGTGAATGCGATTTTCAACAAATTCACCACCGGTGCCTCGAAAGCGAGAGAAACACAAAACGATAGCAGATACGAGGCTACCAGGTTACCAAAATAAAGAATAAGCTGCGGAAAAAACGATGTATAGTTTCTTAAAAGATTCTCGAGTTAGAAATCTGTGTGATAACAAGTACGGGTATTTTACAGGCGGATAGAAAAAAAATAATTTGTAAAAAAATAACAACTCGCATGAATCAGAATTATAGTAAAATTGGTTTACTCTTTGAAAAGCATAATTGTGAGAAAAAAGTGTGAAAATTGTTGCCACTCTAGTGTTCGCATTCCGAAGAATTTTCTTTTTATCTTACCACAATCCCATTGTGGAGATGCAGCGGCCCGTCCATGTAGTTACACGTGATCATCATGATAACGGGATGCACCAGATAGGCGCAATAGGTGAGCCTCGAAAGCGGATACATTAGTCTGAGCGAGAGCAAACTGTCGATCATTCGTGCCGACCCGGTGCAGCATTGAATCACGATAAAAGCGACAGCTATCGTCCACGCGGTGTGACCCAAGGCGGCGTACACGGAGCTCACTAGCACCGTCAAATTTCCGGGGTACAATCCATATACCACCGAGAACATGATCGTCGCGGACAGTATCCAGCCGATCAATTTCGCAATCTGAGGGGAATTTAAGATCGATTTAATTCCACGTACAAATTTTACGCTAATACACGCGCGAAAAGATCTCCCAGTCCCCACGTATACGCGGAAAATTTTCTCCTCGTTAATGTATATTTATGTAAATTAATTGCGTCGGGGCGTTTATTTTGCATAATTATTTCATCCAATTATTCGCGCGTCGTTGCCACGTATTCGAAGCATATATGTATTTGGAATTTTGCGATTATTATTATCTGTTTTAGCAAATTTGCGTTATTGCATTTACGCGATACGCGAGATGTAGCAATACGCGAAGCTCGTGCTTAATTAATTAACTCGATAATGAAAATAAACTTGGGATGCGTCCTCACCACTGGTAGCTTCAACTGGCATTTCGTTTTGAAGAGGATGTATCCGGTGATCGTGCCGATGAAGTACGGGCCCGCTCTCAGCCACGGTTTGTCGTAGAGCTCGTCGAAGAGAGCAAACGGGTCTTGGATCCTGCGCGAGGGAAGGAGAGGAGAGTCGATAAATGGAATTAAGTGTGCACGCGCAATATCGCGTGATGAAATTTTCGCATCGGTAGGCGAATAATGCAAAGTAGAGAGTGCGCGGTGCGCATAGCGTGTGCTATAATAGACGACACGAGTGCCATAAAGCTACGTGAAATGAGAGCTTGCCGCTTTCAATTACGAGCGGTGGCGCTTCCGACCGATACCTTGCTTATTGCATTGTTCTTTCGCGGTATTCATCCAGTTTCCAGTTTAAAAAGAACCGTATCGCACTTTATTCGATAAAAGCAGCTAGATACTTTAATAAAGGACTAAAACCGGTATATTCTCTCTCTGTCTCTCTCTCGAAACGATTGTAAACGATAACTTCATAATTATTCTCTTCGTTGATACAAGTAGGATTTTCCCGACGAGATTTGTTAATGAGTGTTACAATTGAATTTATTTCCGATTCAACACGGGAGAGAACGCGAAGTAACGAGCGTATAATAGTCGATTGGGGAGATTACCTGGCTACGTAATCGTTGCTGTAGGCTACGGAGAACGTGGTGAACCACGAGGAGACGATCAGCAGCGAGACGACGACGGCCACGGTCTTGAAGTATTTTACAGAAAGCAAAAGAAGAAATATACCAAGGACGTAGAACTGCGTGTCGTTGGCCATATACCAGCTCCACAGCATGCACTAGAAAGTAATTATTAATGTGTAATAGTGCGCGAATTATAATTGCCACTGTGCGCCGACGGATACACGGAGCGCGATTGCGAAAGTCCTTCGCGTGGTGTAAGAAAAACTCGTGAGGAAAATTCGCACGCGAGAAAAAAGAAAGACGCATTGAACACATCGTTTTTAATGTGAAAACTGATTCCGACAGTCTTCTCTCGCTCATTACTCGTTCTTAATGAAGACATGGACTTTGTTTTTTTTTTTCTTTCTTTTTTTTTTTTTTTACATAACCGCAAGTTTTATTTTTTTGTTTACACAAAGCTTCATAGTACTCGCGCTTTATTATCTTTAATAATCCAGTTCTCGAAGCAATATTTTCTCTCTCGGTGTTTTAAAAGCGATATTAAATTCTCTTCTTCTTTTTCAGTTGTTGTTTTGAAATTTGCCACATTTCTCCACGGCGAAGCAACACGCCGCGGTGCTCTTCCTGAGAGTTACATTTTAGTTCTTTTACATTTACAGCAGATGCTCTTACAAAATAAGTACATATAAATATATGTACATACTACGAGCAAGAAGGTTTTATATTTCGTTGAAAACCTTCACTTATACAAGACACACAGTAGCGAAAAAAAAAAAACATTAGGATAAGTGGTACATAAATCATCTTACCATTTCCGTGCGCGGATACAGGGAATTCAAATAGAGCGCGTTTCGCCACCAGAACTTTTCACAGGTCAAGTGATCGATGATACCAGGTAAAGAAAAGACAGTCTTAGCCTGAGCTTGCTTTATGGCGATTTCGTTCATTCCCAGTACAAAGAGATAAGCCGGTGTTAATCTTTATGAAAAGAAAGCTGGAGTGTGATCTCAGAGAAAGAGAGAAAAAGAGAGAGAAAAAAAAGAGAGTTGAAACATATACATTATTTATGTATTACCCAAATATTTCACTTATATAATATTATTACTTCACTTACGCAATTATTTTTTTGCGTCGAAAAATTGGGTCATTACACAATAACCGTTACACAAGATTCACATTACGTCACGATTGAAACGTACCTGATGAATCGATACAGAATCATGATAACGAATTTGGTGCAACTCGTCTTTAGGAAGTTGCCTTTCTCGTTGTTAAAATTGCTCATAGATCGATAGAAAAGTATAGTCACCAACAGGCCGCTGTGTGTAGAACATTCCGTTAAATATCACCGCGTTATCAATAAGTTAAACATCTGTTATCGTACGTGTCGCTCGTTCTCTTACCTGATAAAAAAGAAAGTGTCCACGGAAAATGTCGCGTTGCTGATGGTCTGGAACATGAAATTCCTCTCGGTGACCGTTCGCAGTGTCTTGTTCTCTGTAAAATGTAATGAGGAAACGATCAATCGCGGGGATTGCCCCGGTGAAAGCGAGCACGTGTAAACCCCGGAGGAGAATCTCGAAATTATCGCCAATGAGAAAACCCGATACATCCTATTGCATCATATTAGATTATGCGCCTATCAATTGCATCAAAAGATATTTATAGAAAGTAGAGCGTTCCAATTAGCTTGGAATATTGCTAATGGACGATGTAATTTTCTACACTGTTATCTTCTATACTTGGACTCGGTGGACGTTCATTTTAGAGAGAGCTTTACGCGTACGTGTACGTGCATGCATGTATGAGTGAGTGTGTGTGTGTGTGTGTGTTTGGTGAAGGTTTTGCAACTCTCGCGGAATTACCGGCAATGGAGAAAACCTGGAGATACGTATGCACCATGACGACCCATCCCAACGAGAACACTCGAAGGCCGTGAAGACAGGTTAGACTATCTTTGGCCGCGGGCTCCGTGCTAATGATCTTACTTCCGTTGACGATAGGACTGAACGCGAGCAAGCACCTCAGCCAGAATCCTGAAAAACCGATGATCGTGAGAGTCGGTGCTGAAGAATCTAAGGATATCCGGGTGCACAAAAAGAGACGCCGACAAAAGCATCTCAGATGTATAATACGTCAATGACCTTCATCGCGTTCTTTCTTCTGAATGGGATTCTCTTTTTGCAAATGCTTCGCGCCCTTCTCGATCAGCTCCTGGCCGTTTTCCTGTCCCATTGAAATCCGGCGATCTTGATTCAGATTCTTGTCCACGTAGTCGCTGGTTTTGTCGTTGTTATTCGACACGCTCGACGACGACTCGACGTCCTTTACGTGAGGAAACGTTCTGTATTCGTACACCGTCGCGCAGATCATTAGCACCAATATCGCGCCACCGATAGCTCTAAAATCCAGATGAAAAATTAATTTGATAAAATTTATCGATAAAAAAGAGTGGAAGATACATTTCATATAAAACAGTTACAATTGTCTTGCTATATGATAGCAAGACAATAGATTTTATGCGTAAAAAATTACGGATATAATGTAAAGTGTTAATTCTTCTACCGCACTTAAGATAACTGACTGTTACATTTGCACTCACCGTAATAGAACTCTATATCGCGTATAAAGTCAGCATGCTCTCGGCCTAGACATATCGCATAACACGAGCACATAATTCGAAAGATTAAGTGGATCGTTTAACGACGGTAGAACTATTCATCGTCTTTACAGGCGCGTTTAGCTACGGCTTTACACACCCGGCTCATAAACTGGAGACGCAAGAAACTCTATATCCCCACGCGCTTTTGTTTGTAGCTAACAATACCGTATTCTATATACTCACGGCTCATGCATCGCATTGCGTTACGGAAGGATGCGCGCGGTCATTGCTACTTAAGGTGCAGCAGCAGGAATTCGACAAGTCATGAGTACGACTATGTCATTTAACCGGCTGACATTCGAAAGACAGGAGATTGATTGTGAATCGGCGCGATTTGACAAATTGAGCATCACTCGGAAATATATTTCCTACATATATATATATATATCTATAAAAGCGAGTTATAACTTTTTCAATTTCCGGTTGAACGGCTGCACGAGATCGAAGAGCTTAACGTTCTCGCGAAATTAAACTTGGAAAAACTGACCGTACGATTTTTCTCGCAATATCACTTCCCAATTTAATCTTCAGAAATTAATAATACTCTGACTTCGTTAATTAAAAGGCACACATGTGCTCTCTCATTGAGAATTCATTATTCAATATATGCCAAGAGTACTCTCTGAGCTTTATGTAGTAAGTATATTGTATAATTCACTATTTAATATAAGATTGATTTTTTGTCCTTACATAAAAAAATTAATATAATATTATTGAATATATACTTTTTCTAAACGAAGATTAAATTATTAAATTTTGATGAAATTCACTGTTATCTGTTTTTAATTTGATTTACTGCGTTTTATTAGCATCAGAAAACTAACCTGTGACTTGCAGATCAGCTTAAAAAAAATCATGATAAATCGCGCATGCTTTCCATCAATATTCAGTTAATTAATTACGATGTGAATCCACCGATAAAGTTTCGCGATGAAAAATTGACATTTGCTTCATTACGGAATTGTGCCGGATGTGATATCGAGTTTTTTCGCGTTAAAGATTAATGCGCGATCGGAAGTCATATAATTGATAGATGTAACAGATTTGTACATGAGATTTTATAGTATTTACATATTATGATGCTATACATACAGCAATTTGACGTGCTTTATTAAAAATTATTTTTCGGAAAACTGAGTTGATTATATATCTCCGCTGATAAAATGGTGACATGAAATTCTTCACGAAAGCATTAAATTCGAAGTAAAAAGAAATTTACATGTTTACCGTTATTTTCAAATTTCTGCGCTTATGTAGTTACTGAAAAATATTTGCAAAAAATTTATTGCGCACACATTCTACTTGCGCACTTACTACCTCACATAATCTGCACCGACTGCAACAAGAACGTACAAAATATCGAGCGGTCAAGCGAACGGTAAAGCGGATTTGGACAATGAATTCCGCAAGTTTCAGGTCGCTCGGTTATTTTCGGAGCTAACGATCGGAGGAACTTCCGCTTTATATCTCCTTGTCGGCTTTAAATTATTATTCTTGTCGGATCTGAGCAAAGGAAAGAGATCCGCGCGGATTTTCTTTTTTTCCTCCAGTAGCACATCTGTGCGCGAATTAAGCGCGGCTGTCCGCACGGAAAATACAAGGGTGATAGGTTTCTTTTCTTCTTTTTTTCTGCACATGCAACTCTTATTTTAACACGCCACTGGTCATGAATCTCGACGAGGAGAAAGAAAAGACGCAAACGGAAGCGAAAAAACAAAAGTTTTGTAAAGAAGAAGTTTTGCCGCGACATTTTCTTCGCCTTACCTTCCTCTTCTTTTTCGTTTTCTTCTTTCCTCTCTACGTACCTCGTATTTTCACTATCCCGAGTTAATCCTTTCCAACTAACGTTGTCGTTTACAACTTCCATTCGTTAAATAAACTTTTTTCTCGCTTCTTTTGGCGCGAAAATTCTCAAGCGCGTGATAAGATAAATCGCGAGCGTTTATGCAGTTTTGAAAGTTTTACACATCAATTTTGGCGAGTGAATTAATTCGTAGCGCATCTAATTCGCCCGCTTTCGATCTTACATCCACATCTATACATTTTATGTCGAAGCTTCATAACGAACCTTCATAACGAAGCTTTTGTCACTGACGGTTAAACGCTTTTATGATTTTATCTCGTTTCCTTGTCCTCTTTTCCTCAGTATCTGTTCGTATATCACTCCGCACAAGAGAGAGAAACACGGAGAGATATGTGTATTCACCATGCGGGATTACTCGGCAATTGTGCGCGTGTTGACAATGTGCTGAAAGATTACGTCGCGTTGCAATTCTGCGGTGGTTGCTTTATTACTCCCCGCGAAGTATAATTACACACAAACACTCTCTCTCTTTCTCTCTCGAGGTCGCATATATTTAAAACAAGCCGGGGACAAAAATAGGGAACAATAGATATTTTTTTGAATATCGTAACGATAATTTACGTGACACGAGATGCCACATTTATGTGATGACAATCGTCGCACGCGCGAGACGACACGCGCGGTTTCCGTAAACAATTTAATCGACTGGACCCGAACGAACATGACACTCCGGACATGATTTGCATTTGTCGAGAAGCCTGCATTCCGCTGGAATGTATAAGATAGCGCGCGGACACTTTCACGTGTACCGCGGGGCTTTCTATAATCTTGCGTAATGCGTTCGCACAACGGTGGTGCCGCGATGCACGGCTGACACGGCACGTAATTACATGGCCGATACATACATCACACATCGTTCTCTTGAGGGTCAGCTCTTTTCAACTGCAGATGTAGTGAACAACTTCCTTCCTAATTCCGACGGAATGCGTAATAGAATACTTACGTATTCTATTTCCGTTTTATACAGTAACGAGTTATTAAATTTAAAGCTACCGTATATTTAAAATGATCCACACGGATTTAAAGTTTCTATTGAAGTTTGCTCAATGAGCGGATTAGAACTATAATGTAGGAAAAGCTTTTTGTTTATATCTTACATTTTGAACCGCTCTTAGCGTGTGTTTACATATATATCGATATATCCCTTCGAGATAAACATTTTATGTCAGATTGAGACAGTTTACGAAAACGCAATAGAACGCCGCAGCGCAGACTGAGCAGAATAGAACGCGATCCAGCGACCAAATTAGACGCTCTGGAGAAAGAAGCGGAAGTTATACAAAAAGAATATCCGGAGGAAGCGGCCGTGATACGCGAGAAAATCGCGCAGATTCATCTGATCTGGGAACAACTGACGCAGATGCTGAAAGAGCGCGATGCCAAACTCGAAGAGGTCGGCGACCCGAATCGATTCCTACGCGATCTCGATCACTTCAGCATCTGCGTCAGTTGTTCCAAGATCAAACGAATCTGCGCGATTCTCTCGCGTATCACGATCGCCTCTTCCTTCTGTACAACTTCCGTTTCTCCACAGCGTTCAATTCTGCGCTGCAGCGTTATCACGCCAGGAGTGCCTCGTCCTTGCCTGCCATCGATATACGAGATCTATTGCGTTTTCTTAAACTATCTCGAATTGACATAAAATGCTTATCTCGAAATATCGATATATCTATAAACACGCTAAGAGCGGTTCAGAATATAAGATATAACAAAGTCTTCCCAAAGTCTTTCTGTCACAGACAGAAATTTTTTTTCGTCAAATTAGATCGATAATAGTTTTTTATTTCTCGGATAAAACGCGCGCTGTTGGTTCAGCGCTAGCGAAATCTTTGTGATTTTATTTAAAGTGGATTTAATGCAATCAGTTTGTCGAGCGTACTTTAAATATTATCTTAGGCTCGTGAACAAACGGAGACTAACGCGAGATAGATATCGCTTCGATTACCTTCAAGGCGCCGCGGAACGTTTACATTAAAATTCAAGGCGTGTATGATGATCGATCACGTAGTTCGAGACTATTCTGATATACGGTAGGTTTTATCTAGAGTGATTTTTGAAAAATTACGCGGTAAGGCTTGTGATGTATCGCGACCGCAAAGATTATTTACGATCTACACAAATTTTATTCTTATTCTGGACACACAACTTGGTAAACCGAGTTTCCAGATGTCTCGAAATTCAGGTCGCAATAACGTTCCGGTTTCTCCGTTATGCAACTTACCAGCAGGTTTAATCTGCTGTACTATTAGATATTTTGCTTTTGTTTTTCTACTGATCTCGATATTATCAAATATTAACACACAATGTACATTTAAACGTGTGGATATATTTTAACATTATTAAGTATTTTTTAATTACATATTTAATTACGTATTTTCCCAGTGTTTTTTTATGAAAAAAAAGTAATTATTTTTGCGTAGCTCGTGTTTGTAAATAAAAATTTGCAATATAATAAAAAGAGAGATACGTGTATCTTTATAAAATAGCAAACACCTGCTTAAAAAACATTGCGTTAACGCGGTAATTACTTTACATTATTTTACAGGTGACACTCTGACATTATGGACCAGAGGGAGACCGTCGCGGAAGAGGTGAAGAAGCTATCGATTCAGCGATAATTTAAGGCTGTAATAACGCACATCGCAGCAAGGTGCCTTTATTTATCGCGTTTGATTTATCCACGTTGTCTTAAAGAGAGAAAGAGAGAGAGAGAGAGAGAGAAGTAGAGATCGTACTTAGAAACTATGCAAAATTTTTCACGTTATCTCTCTCACGTCGCGCTGGCGAAATTGCTTCATCAATATTTCATGATTCAATAATAAACGCGAAACCGACATCATCACACATCTGAATGCGCGTCTGTTATTTTCAAACGCAATCGCAGATTTGCTCACACGTGTAATCGATAGGATTCGATAGATTTTTATGTACGTACATATTGTTTGGATTTGTTTGCAGCTTGTTTCGAAAGGAAAAACAACATACGCGTATCTGAGAGACATTTTCGTGAGTGAATTTGCGCAAGCCGGTCTCTTTCGATGTCGACGCGGAATAATTTCTTTTTTTTTTTTTTTTTTTCTAAATGACAGACCGATTTCTCGACGTACACACGTCGGACACAATCCCGCGTCGTCGTTCTTGTTATTTCATCGCTGTGCATTACGCGTGCAAGGACGCGCGTTGCACATTGCTCTACGATAGAAGTGCATTCGTAACTGGGACGCGCGCTTTGACATATCACCGGGGGCTCAAAAGACTTCCCTCGCTATGTCGGAACTCGACGACAATCGATCGAAATTTTCCAGCGAGTATTCTCGATTCCACGCGTCAACAAACAACCGACGATAACTAACCAGCTAAAGGTTAACGTGATTTAATCGCTTTATTATTTAATTTAATTACGTAAGTTACACAACAGAATGTAGCCAGGTGTACCGAGAGATTTAATTAAATTTATTGCAAGCGAGTGTAAACTTTTATTAAACACGCAGATTGAATTGAGTATAAATTTATTTTTTAACAAATTGTCTATTGAGAATTTTTTTACAACGAGAAAATATTTTACGCAGCACGTGTAGAGTATCCATTAATTTTTACTATTCCACACAATCGGCAGTCTCGGCTGCGGTAAGTAAGAAGTAACAAGTATTGCGACACAGATTGACGTAATACAGAAGAACGGAGCGAGTAGGGGAGATTAAGTACCCGGAATTGTTAGCGCCACTTGTCCATTTTTTCGTTACTCTGTCCCCGTTCGGTTACTCGACGTTGACTCCGTAAATGCACTTTAAATTATGCAATACGGAGAGATGATGATTATCGTTCTAACCGGTCGAAGAAAAAATTTCGCTTTCCTGTATCTCTCGCGCGCCACCATGTATAACCGATGACTCACAATTAATAAGCGATCAATGTGTTCGTTAACGGCAAGTTAAAGACCGTTACTCTATTTTACGCAACGACCTAACGACATCGGTAACGTAATATCGTAGCAATACTGCGCCAATGCAAAATTGACCTTCCGACACAATTGTGAACACAATATTTGCAGCGCTTGAGAAACTCGCCATTAAATCCGACTGCGATTTCTCTTTGAATGCTAATTTAACGTTTAGAAGGAAGGGATCGTTTTTTTTCTCATTTACTTTCGGGATTATCTCTCGTTTCTTACAACTAAAATTAACAATCGCGTATAATTTACAAATGTCTCTTATTAGATTCGTGGCGTTTACACACGAAGCAATTATAATAAAAACAGATGCTTGTATTGAGCAGTAATAGTACGTTAGTTCTGATATTGCCGGTAACATCTTATTTACATGTAACAATGCGTAAAGGAAGCGGTTAAAGTAATTGCGCGGCGAATCAATGAAACATGAATTTCTTTAAAACGCGCGCGGAACACAGAAATCGCGAAGCGTACGGATTGCATGTCCGTGAGTTGCATGCAACTTATTAGACGAGATATGTTACAGAGAGAGCGATCGCGATAACGAAAGACGTCCTGTTCTTATTAGGTGCGATCAGTTCTCAAAGTGGCGAGTTATGCAATTTACATAACGTTTACAAGCAAGCATATCCCGCGCGCATTACGTTAACGATTGCTATTATGCGATCCGAGAGAGAGAGAGAGACTTATAAAAAAAAAAGACTAACGGTTGCGGCACACGATGCGGCAGGGATTGCATCGCCTGTGTATACATGAATGTAATGGACACTTGCTCAATTTTGCATCCATGATACCATCGCGCGTTGGTTGTTCGTCGTTCGACTGTTTGCGTTCATCTTGTTTGCAAACGCTACGAGATCGCTACGAGCATCGTCATTACACAATCGTAGCTTTGCGACGCGGTCGCAATTGCAATTCTCTCTCTCCTTTTCTCTTTCTCTCTCTCTGTCCTCTCGATATAGAGACGAAGTAGTATGCACGAGTGAAACGCAAACCGCGAAAGTGTGCTGAGCAACGTGTTTGGCACTGACTCTCCGGCGAACAGAGAGCCGGTAGTTAATTTTTCCGCCGTGGCGCAAATTAGAAAACTCGACGTAAAAGGAAAGGAAATGGAGGCTCTTCTCTCCTCGGTTTCCGCGTGCTTCTGGCGCGTCGTGTGTTTTGTGGGGTACATACCTATATAAAGCCTTATGTAAACCCTCGCCTCTCTCTCTCTCTTTCTCTCTTGCGGGTTCCGTTTCAAATTGAGAAATATTTGGTAACGTCCGGTTGAAACGTCGAAACATAGTATTTGTCTTCATTCGACAAATAAACCAAGTTAAATCGGAAGTGTTTCATAAGTAATTGAGTCCTGCTTGAGTTTCCGCGAGTAGTGGCGGTCTCGATTTCGTCACGATCTGTCGGTTCGTAGGGTATGTACACGCAACTCGTTTGCATGACCTAAGCCTCTCTCGGCTAATGAAGCAGAAAAACATCTTTATTCATATGAGTGATTACGCGACGGTGTTACAAGGTGCGCCAGGCATGGCATATCATCTGTTCAGCGGCAATTATGTAATATAAAAAAAAAAACATTCACAATATCATTGCCACGGTGCCAATATGCCTCTTCATTATTGTATCCTCGAGCTACAATATTATTTGCATCTGTCAGCCGTGAGATGTTGGTGCGCGCTCTTTCTCTCTGCGCACTTTCTTTTCACGACCCTATACATATCGATCGATGACGGTGACGCAATCGTCGATCGTGACAGATGCGCGCGAACGAGCGAGCGATATCTCGCGACCGGACGGCAATAAACAAGCGTGTCGATCCCGTTGCTTCGGAAAGTCGATTAGAGAACGGTCGTCGCGCTCGGGCGCGCGCTTGCGACTCGGGATCAAAGTGTAACTTTCGATCACGGAGACAACGGGTGGAAAAAAAGCGATCTAATCCGCACACGTTTTTTTCCGTGCCGTTCGTTCGTAACGAAGTTCGAAGGCTTAAAATGCACGTCCGAAGTTCGCCAGGCGTGATTCCGTGCGGTCGAAGTTAGGATTCGGTGCTGCATTATATTACTTTCGCCCGCACGTCGAACAGCGAGATCGAAAGCGACATAACTTCTATCGCACAAATCGAGCTTTTCGAGAGCTTTACCTGCACTCTACGTACACGTCGTCAGTAGGTACACGTACTCTCTCCTCTCCTTCAATTCAAACACAGTTCCGAACAGTGAGAGCTTCAGCTAATTTCCAGTTATAGATTCAGCAGTTCGGCACGGTCTGCGGAACTGCTTTACCGCGCTTTTGTGAGATTTAATTGGATCGAGCGAGAATGTCTTCATTAACATAACGCATATATACGCGTGTACGCAGTTGTAAAATACATAATAGAGATCGATATACTCGGTGGATTCTGTACATATACAGAAACAACTCTTTTTACGATCGTGTCACGTGTTACGTTTCAGTCACAGAAATGACTAAACCAGTTCGTGTGTTATACAATTTAAAAAAAAACCTTTTACTCGGATGTAAATATTGTTTACAAGTCTAATAACATTATATAACACCTTGGGTATTTACCAGCGACAGTTTCTTTCAAGCATTATCCTCGCCGGACGAGAATCCCTCCGGTGTATTTTGTTTTCTCAAAGAATTATGAGAAAAGATGCGATTAATTACTGTTGAAGCTCGGCCGTAGCAGCGCGCGCGCGCGCGCCCGTGTCTAATTAGAACGCGTCTTTCTTTCTCATCGCTCGGATGTATTAATCTAAAAGAGTTTTAATCGTTGCGGATGAAAGTTAATCGCGCAAAAATAAAACTTTTGTTACGTCATATTGCGTAATACGCGCGCGCAAACTACGTCAGGTATCTCGCATACGTGTAATTACGTCTCTCGTAAATGTAAGTTGTTCTCCATTTATTTGTTAAAGTGAATGTAAGCGCGAATTACGCAAACTCCGCTCCGACACTTAGCGGATATTAATAATATGAAACACCATTGTACCACGCTCATTGAATCTTCAACGCGTTTTATCGTCCATAAATTTCGCTTTTCCTGAAAAATTGAACACGCATTTCATAGAAAGTTGTTATAGCGAAAAAATCACATGAACGTTGAGTGCGCCCGACTAATTGGTAGTTCGCTAATATTTCGATTTCGCGAATATTGATATGCGGAATTTAGATATCTCCCGGTTGCAAAAATAATTTTCTGTGTTACGCACAAAAAATATTCACGTACTGCAAAATACGCTTCACACAAAACTATATAGTTCA
Source organism: Pseudomyrmex cubaensis (assembly GCA_014825685.1). Taxonomy (NCBI): domain Eukaryota; kingdom Metazoa; phylum Arthropoda; class Insecta; order Hymenoptera; family Formicidae; genus Pseudomyrmex; species Pseudomyrmex cubaensis. Next base: position 17,132 of record QVOA01020045.1, read on the forward strand.
ATATTAAGGTATTTTTGAGTAAAAAAGCACTTGTACACCGAGAATCGGCAAAAGTTTAAATTAAATACTAAATGTTAAAAATTTAGATTTATCCGGAGAACGGTGGCTTAGTCCTTCCTCAAAATTGTAGGATTAACTTTCCGCTAAAGGATTCACAAAGAGAAAGAAGTATCCGAGCGTTTATTGAAAGCGCGGAGAGCAAGTTTCATAAGTTGTGCCGGAGCGTCGTGTTCTAGAATGAAATTTTCCAAGTTGTGTCGTTGGATGACTCGAGTGCTTTGTTCACTTCGAACTGCATGAATACATTTTCTGCTATTTATTAGTTTATTGCCGTCATTTTTATTAAACGGCAGTATTGTTGAAATTGGCAAATATTGTTTAAATTATTACGAGGTGGCCACATAAGAATTGTTTTTTACAATATTGCATATTTAAAATTTAAATAATTACGTCACGCTTGCACAAAATAGAATTAATTGACGTTGAATAAAACGGCTTTCGCTTGCCACATCACGCAATATTGAGTTGCGTAAAATTGAAAAAGTCATATCGGGATCCTACGACTCGGTGAACCAAATCCGTCCGACAAACAATTTTCGGCCGAGTAAGAGGATTTACTTACGAAAGCACGTAAAATTTGGGATCCTGCCAAGCGCAGTAATTGCTAGATGGCACGGGTTTCACCGTAACAATGTGAACCTTCGGGCCGCCCGATCGATAGGTCGAATTGCCCTCGCGTTCGACTCTATCAGCGCTGGCCCTTAGCATCGAGGCCAGAGACATACGATCGCATGTAGCCGGCAAGCACAGACCCAAAAACACCTGACGTGTCTGGAAAGAGAATAAAATGACGTCATTAGAGAATGTAGATTCCCGAGTAGTTTTTACCTCGTTAATATATCTCGCAAAAATCTTTGATGCAACATTTTGATAGTGAGCTTATCGCAAACAAACTGATTGTCTGAAAAACATTTTGATTTATCGCGAAAGGTATATATCATGTCTACAAAACATTCGACAGAGAAATGTGTTTATTGAAAAAAAACGCAGCTTACTCGTTTTCATGTTTCCGCACGTTCGGTTGTTTACACGCTTTTACGCACATAAAAACACCAGGCGACGGATTTTTTAAAAAATTTTTCAACGGGTAAGCCGAATTTAGTCGAAAAGCCAGATCAAAAAGGATTCGCGCTGCGCAAAACTATAGCTGCAACCGTCGAGATTATAATCAACAGTTCGGTTTGCGTCAGCTTATCGATTGCGAATAGACAATAGAAACGGGAAACCGTGTACTGTGAAAAAAATAAAATGCTTTTTCTGTATTGTCTCTCTCTCTCTCTCGTAGCGCAACCACGTACGATTACATTTTCCTCTCGCAGTATTTTTTTGCTCTTCACTGTGGTCGATAAAACGGAAGAACTTTTTTGTCTAAATAATGTTATTGAATTCAGAAGCAGTCTCTTGGAACGGGTTTTTGCCGTTTCCATTCGCGCGCGCGCGCGGGTTAAAATTTCCATCTCACGTCTAGACACGGAATTGCGCGAATCACAGAGAGACGAATTGCGCGTAGACAAAAAGACTATTAATTAGCGCATAATGATATCGCTCGAACTCTGCAAACGAGATTACAGGAGGAGCGGCAAGTGCCTCCTCTCTGTTTGAAGCACAGCGCAATCGAGAAACTTCGGGATTAAGTCGTCGTCGAATAATCGTATTAGCGCAAATGCCGAAAGTTGCCTTTCCTACTGGCAGTTAAACCGGCTTCGCCCAGCTGTTACTACAACACACACCTTTGACTTGGCAAAAGTGTAACTGATCTAGTGTGTGCGCATCGGTTTAAAATCTCCGCGCTATATACACTCTCGCGCGTATTAAAACTTCGTTCAACTTTTATTACGACGGTAAAACATTCCGTAAAACTCGCCACTAAAAACGCGCAACAGTCGTAATTGTTCGGCATACTTCTAACGCAACAATTCTTGCAATTCCAACAAGGCGATTCTACATACCTACTCAGTTTTTTTTTTTTACGTTGATGAAATCTTTAATGTTATATTAGCAATATCTTTTGTATGCTATGTTCGTCTTTCTTCGCGAATATAAAAGACCGGTGGGGCGTTTTCAATATGCGCCTCTCTGTACGAATTATTCATTTTATCGACGGCTTTCGTGACGTTGTGCGCCTCTCGGAGGCCGTTGTAACCGATCGGTCTCAATAACTTACGATATGAATACAAACGCACACATGTACAAACTCGAATTTCCAAGTCAGATACGAGGAATGCCAAATGTGGGGAAAGGACGCGGGGCGAATACGTATATGCCAAATACGAGTGTGCCATGTGATATAAATGTGTGTTTGGAAATCGAGGGAAACAAAATTTTCAAACTAAAATGTGTATTACATACAATATACAATTTTTGACGAAAGAGTGCGCAACGTGTCAAATATAGGTACATCATAAATCTCTCTTCTGTCTTGTTAGCATTAAAATGATGAAGTATATCGAATCGTTGCGTTCGTTATGCGTGATCACGTCTCTTCGTTAATCTTGCGCCGCTGTTCTCGCTGAGTTGAGCCCGTTGATAGTTTACAGTATAAGACGGATATTCAATGTCAGCATATAATGCCGATGTGCGGATAAACGAATGGCTGATGAATAATTCGAATAGACCTCTACGCTCGATATTCGGTGGCAATTTTGTTTGGCCCGCGCGAATGAACGTCGACACTCGCGGTTAATTAATTCCAACACTAAATGTTCGCGCACAATCGCGATGTGTAAATTCTCTCTCGGGACGCTGAAACCATTGTCGTGTTATAAATGCAATGATCAACGAAATGTACCGCACGTCATAATATCTACGCCGCTTGGTTTTACACACCCCATTGTAATGTTACAATTTACATTCGCCGCTAATGGGAATAACGATAATAAATAACAAAGTAAAGGGCTATTTTATTTGACGAAAATTAAGAGTAACGAAGCAAATGTTTACAAAAATTTTTTTACATTCTATTTACGTCTGATAGTGTACATGTGATTCCCCGATCGCGTTAATGTATATTTCTTTTTAATTAACATAATATCAATTACAGACGGTAAGTCTGTCGTAACAGATCTTAAGTAGGTACGTAAAGTATGTCGCATGTTGCGAGCAATTACACCTTGGCTATTACTCTAGTTTTTACTTTCTATTCTGAATGAGCAATATTGTGCGAAAGTTATAAAAGCGCAAATGTTTTCAACAAACGCCGGTGACTCACCGAGAAATCGAGCTCTTTCGGAAGACTCAGATCAAGTTTCGCGACGTGGAATCTCAGGGGATAAGGCGGTTGCTCCTCGTCGACGCTCGCCACGTTCTTTCCATCGGTGACATTGAGCTCCCTGCAGAGAATGCTCGAACCCAGCCAGAAACCATTACCGAAATGGAATTGCGAGGAATATCGGCCGCTCGCGTCCGACACTGAAAAAAAAAAACGCCATGCGAAAGTGAAACAATGAAAAATAATACCGATCATCGGACCGCTGAAACGGTCGAAGAGATAAGAGCTCGCTGCTCTTGCGACTTTTATCGCTCGTTCCTCGTGAAAAAGAGAGAGAAAGAGAGAAAGAAGAAAGTAACGAGTCTTTTTCTCGGGAATAAAACGCGGAGCATATGACAACGTGCGAAAAAATCGCGGGTCGACACATACACGACGTTCCCTTTCGCGCGAAAAGTGCTCTCGAGATCTCTTGAGATAGAAGCTGTACAGTCGCGCGTGCTGTGCGGCCTCGGCGATCACAGCAGTTATTTCGCACCTACTTTTCTTTTCTCTTTGAACCATCTACCGCTTTACCGCCGTCTACGTCGGGAGTGTGATAAAATTTCGTCGTCTAGAGTTTCCTCTGAAAAAGAACTCGATTACATGGCTGTCGACGAAAGGTTCATTGTCAGTTACGTAAGACAACTCGCGCTGATCACGGGAGTAGAAAGTGCACCGAAGTCGACGCGCCGCACACGTCGACTGATCGCCATCATCTCAAAAAAAAAACGTAGCATTTTTTTTTAATTGTGAAATCAATTTCGCGCGATAATACACGAGAGTACCGACGTTATGCAAAAGTTGCAAAAAGAAAAATTTGAAAAAACTTGTAAAACAATGTTAAAGAATCGCGGAAATTATTGCGCGAACAACACAGACGGAATTTGTTTTTTCTCTGCCATTTACGTTGAAAGAAAAGAAAAAATGATTTGTCCTCGGCAAAAATTATATATATTTCTAGACATTTCAACGCGCTAGACCCGAGAAGAGAGCTTTAAAAGTTTCTGCGGAATTACTTTGAGCCGCTGCTGTGGCATTGTAGCGCGGCGGAATTTACAGCAATGGTGCAACAACCGTCTCCGACTGATTAATGATATAGTCAGTCTGGCTTTGCGAATAATAACTTTTCGTTGCGTTATTATGACAGTGACGCGAGATCAGGAAAGAAAATTACACAATTGCAAGTTCGCAGAGCATTTGGAAACAGTCCTCGCGGCGACACGAAATTGTCGATGCAACTTTTTACTGCCCGCCGCACGGTAACTTTATAATTGCCCAAGTTTCGCTTATTATCGTCGTATATATTTCGCGATCGCGTTGCTTAACACAGTTATTTTCACCGGCGCACAAAACTGCGGTGAGTCTGAGATCTGATTGCTGTTCGAAAAAAATCTTTCTCGTCCAGAGAAACATGTGTGTTCACTTGCCCGCTTGTTCGTAAAACACGTTCGCTTATTGCTTTCGCAAATAAAATTATATATATATATATGCGTATATATTTCTGACAACTATTTAAAATTTCTCCGTATAATGACACTATTATCTCGTCTCAAGGGACAGCGGTCATTAATGGAGTCAGGGATAAAAAAAATTACTTCCGACAATTAGCGTCGCTTTCTAAGTGTAATTAAACACGTTTTAGAACCGTGTAGTTTACGGATCGGCAGCGCGAAGAAGATGCTTCTGCCAAGCGTCGCGTGTCGCGCGGCCACGCAAATTGCAGTTTTGCAATTTTTCGCCATGTGGTCGCTCGCGGCAATTGTCCGCCGGCGTATCCCGTCGATGTTATTGCTGCGAGTATTGATAATGCGGACGCAACTTGTGACCGGAAATCGTCGTAAATCCACAACCGAACGAATATGACTTTGCCGCTCGTGATCCGGCGCAGCTTTCATCAGACCGGCCGGTTCAGCTTTGCCTTTCTCGCTTTCTAAATCACGGCCCGTCTAATATTTCGATTCGTATTCGGCAGTATTACTTAATTATCAATTCGTTCCACTTACGCAAGATATTTCGAAATCTTTTTACATATTTTCTCTTAATTTTGGAGCACATATATTATTTATATTATACACGAAATTTGATCAAAGGAGAAGGAATGTGAAAAGAGAAATCTTGTTTAATCGATCTTTTTAATCTGACTATTGGACGAAATAATATCCTTTTTAATTGGCGCAAAAAAATGGTTTTAAGAGAAAGTTGTGTCTATTTAGAGAAACGGGTTACGCTTCATTTTAAATTCGGAAAGTTCGGAATTTATTTGCACGATTTTACACTGTTGACTCTGTCAACTTTGAATCTCGATATAGAACGTCGTTTTTTGAAGTAGTGGCGGTCAAATATTATTTTCGTGATAGAACATCGCTGAAAGCGCGCGTGAAGATCGTTGCGAGGTTGTCGGAAAGTTTCGTAAATCGAAGTCGTCGAACTAGGTCGACTCTTCGATCATTAAGCGGGTCAAGAAACTGAAGGAGTTTCGTGAAATAGTGAGGTGTCTTTAATAATATCCACTCGATTGAGACAATCATTGTTGAATCGTGAACTCTACGCAGAACGTAGACATCTCTCGAGAGATATTTTATATATTATCATCTCTAGAGGCAAGAACACAATAATGTCAATACTGCAATGCAATATTGTGCGATACTGTAATGCAAATTTAGTTACTATCGTATTTCCATAATGTTCTTTATTACACAAAATTCTCATTCAGAAACACGGGTCGCATGAGGAAATTCAAATCGCTTTCGAAATAGGTGAATTGAAGAAATTACCATACCGCACTCGTGCATTTCAATTACTTAAATCGCTCAAACAATGTGAAATCTATTTGATTTAAATGTGGGCTCTCGAAAGTTTCGAGCACATTTTAATCAATCGGACTTACTCTTCGCGGCCCAAAGTTTTCCGTTTCTTAGCGCATCGAGAAACCTTTCCATATCCCTTCGACATTCGTCTTGGAGTCCCCCGGGTACTCTGACCCACCTAAGGGGATCGTAAAGATCGGCAAGCCACTGTATGCTATTAGCTGTTCTTTCGAATTTCTCTCTCATAAAATCGACGTCGAAGTTCCGGTGCTCTTCTTCTTGCTTCGCGTCGAACATTTTCAGATAGTTCTTCCAGTCCAGCTCCGGATTATTTTTGCTAAAGGAAATTAGGGCCGGACGTTGTTCGGATTCATTCTTCTCCTGCGCGTGTTCCGTTATATTGAGATTTAACGTATTCGGTTCAATGGGAACCTTTTGCGGCTTGCTCAGCTTGAGAATGTTCGATTCTTTTTCCGCAATCGTTACGTGAGCAATACACAGGAACATGAGAAGGTGCCGCAATAGATGTGCTGCCATGCTTGCGGTGTTCGTTTTCGTTAGATGAAAATTGCACAGAATTTATTTGCGCTTTGGGAGACAATCGACTAGATATTTTCGTTTATACGAGGAAGATCGAGACTCATCGATTTCCGCCGTTGAAACGCGGAGGAGATGTCGGCATCTTAGCACTTGACAGAATTCCTTCGGGCAAAGTTATAATTCCGTTATAATGAGTGTTTAGTCGATTGGATTCTCGAGCATGCTTGAAGAGATACGCGAATGCGGGAAATGTCGGATTCAGATGCTCAGAATTCAGAGAATCACACGGAAACGCGGCGCATAAAGTGCTGCGATTTCGGCGAACAAACACGTGCAAATTCTCGTTGGGCTGCCAATAGCAAGGTTTAGACGAACCAATCTAAGCGTTGCATTGCCTTCGTATAAGAGAGACTGAAGACGCACGCGTGTTTCCGTTTAATAGCTTACGATAGCTTGCTCGTAACTCGTCAATCATTTAATCAATCGGTAGTATATTCTGAATGTATATAAAAAAGTTTCGTTAAACAGAAACTTATCGTATCAACAATTAAGATGCATATCAATTATTTTTGTACAAGATGTTTTACTTGTTTCGTAAATTTATTTACTAACACTTATGTAAATTATTTCTTTCAAATTTCACTAATACACAGATTATAATATTTAAAAAAAAAGCTAAAATCGCGTAAGAAGAATCTCTTCGATCTCTGTGTTTGAGGCGATCACACGATCCGCTCACGTTTATTGCACTGAGGGGGAAAAATCACAGATTTCGTCGAAAGCACAAGCGAAGCGAAGGCGCCCGCACATATGACAGACTAAAGATCACTGAATGAAGCGAATAAAGTCTACGGCAACGTTCACCCGTAGATAGTGAGTCCCCCTTTCTCTTACGGCGATGCACTTTACCGTCGTAAACGTGAATTTCCTTCTCCGGATCGCGAAGAAATGTTGTGACTCGACCGGTTTTTTTTGTTTTTTTTGTTTTTTTTATATAACGTGATGGAAGACGTGTCAGATTTGTCATGTACATTTTCAATATATTAATGAAATCCGTTTGCGAAATATGTATTTAAATGTCAACTATATCGTCGCTGTATAAATAATTTTTTTAGTATAAGAGACTTCGATATCAATCATTTTTCAAAGCAACGTTTGACGCATGTAACCCTGTCGTAAGTTCTTAGAAAAGTGCGTGCCTGCGATCCGACACGCTCCATTTCTGATTACCAATCGGCTTGTGTAGTAATACAAAAAAGTATTATAACTTTATGATTATAAAAATATATAAATTGCAGATAAAAAGTTACGATGTGCGCGAGCACGTGAATGTTGCTTACGTAAGTGACAACTTGTTTTTTGAATTTTCCGATAAAAATACAGATTTTAATTGCTTTTCAGATATACTATGAGTATTAAAATAAAAGAGACTGTGTGTGTAAGAGACAAGTTTGTTTTTTCCACGTTGTTAAATAAAAACATTGTCAAAGGGAAAAACATATTGTCTGGTTTTGCGTGAATGAATCGAGGAGAGTTTTAATTAAAAGGTTCTTGCGGATTTTACTATTCAGAAGCCATTTACGCCATAATGTAGGTTCTGGTTCGCGCGCGCGCTTGTTACCATATTGCACAGAGAACGTTTGAACGGTCTGATTACACCCAATCCGATATGTTGCTATTGCGCTAACATTAATTGCTTGTTGCGATCCGTGTTTATTTGGGGATCATTTGTCTGCTTTCGAAAGACATTACTGTAATAATATTGCTTTCTATTATTAGATGTGTGCGCGATGGGTCGAAAATGAAACTAATTCGCGGATAATATTGAACGTTTAGCGAGTAAAACAAATCAGCCGAACGGGCGAAACATTCTTGTGTAATGCGCATGCACAGTCAAGTACAGAAATGGGAGACACTCTTTCTCATTTCTTTGTTTTTTTTTTTTTTTTTAGAAAAGAAAGGTTGTTCTGTTATTCACGACCTTGATTCGGAAAGGATTTTCCTAACGTTCTTAAAAAAAAAAGAAAATTGATCTTAGTCAAAGAGAGATTGACAGCGTGCAAGATAGTCCTATTGTGAAAAACGGGAGGAAGAAAGTTAAAGGGAGCAGACAGACATTTTTCCAGATAACGTGATCTGGAAAATGGCGAACAGAGAAGCGCAAGGTGGAAATTTTTCTCTCGAGAGGTATCTGGTTTACTCGGCTGTAAACAGAAGAAATATGGGTTCGATGCCAGAAAGCAAATGTAAGTTTTTTCCACTATACGACGACGACGACGACGACGACTACGACCACGACGACAACGACGACGACGGAGGGTGAGCTTGCCTGTTACGGACGGATAAAACTGTATCGACATTCGTGTTTTTTTTCCTCACTAAATAAAGCCTCTAACTGTTATTTTCTCTATCGTGCGCGCCGAACTTTTATTGCGTTTTATCAGGAGGAAAAGATATGTAAGAATGGAAAATATAAATAAAGATGTATGGAAAGGATCTATATAAGATATACGAAGATATGTTTACTGACGCGGAATCACTGTTTCTCCGGCGATAAGCTGTCTCTGTATTTTGTATGCGCTTGTGAATGTTTTTCTTTTATCTACCTTTCTTCGTGCCGCATGAGAAATTGATGAAGATCGCTCCCGTCCAGAAGTACCTGGTGTAGTAATCGTAAAATGCATGACGATGCTTCATCGGTTTTCGCTAGATAAACGAATATTTTTCCTCTCGATTCTCTTCGGCTTATAAAATAGGTTAATTCCGTCTCAAATTGCATCACTGAAATAAAAAAGTACTCTTTCGATTTTCTCGAAAAAGTACTTTTCTACGAATCAAGTAATCAAGCTAGAGTCGATCAAAAAGTATTTTTCTTTCTGCTTTTTAATTTTTAACTCTCACGAAATATTTGTATCATAGAATATTTTTATTGCAGTTGAAGAAATTTTTCTCAGTTACATACTCGCAGCACGTTCCAATCTGAATCTAGGGTTCTCGTATTAAATCGAGCCAAGCATTTTTTTGTTCTTATTGAAATTGAGAAAAAATATAATAAAGACACGAAGACGAAGTGTCTTACGACTTCCGGATCTTCAGTGAAAATTAAGCTGCTATGTATAAGCTACGATATTTTCACTTTTATTTAATATTTACGCAAGGTTAACGCACGTAAAATTGTTACAAACAACTTTCAGTAACTCTCACCTGTCGCGTCGGTCACGTCAGATTCTCATACGCATATTGAGAATTTTAAGTTTCTCCGAATTTCTTGGCCTGTCCCTCTTCATCACTCTCGCCTCTCATTCTCGCCGTCCCCTCTTCGGAAACAACTGGCGAGAGATCCGGCTGCTGGCTTACGTAACTGCGAGCTTTCTACGTGATCACAACTGCATACATGCGCGAGCCTCTAACCGGTCCTCGCGCAGGAAATGAGGAGATCGGTTTCGAACTTTTGCTCTCGTTGCTTTCGAAGCATCGCGAAAGTATTCGCACGTATTACGAGCGTCCGGTTAGGTTGAGCCAGTCTTTCAAGTTGCCGATGAACTTTATGGCCGATGTGATTACGGTGTTTTTGCTACATGGGAACATGTTATCTCGAGAAATACTTCACCTTAATTTTAACAACAATTTCGGAAGTTTCGATTTAAATTGCACAAAAAAAAAAGATAATTAAAGTTTTTACTTTCTTCTGAACTAAGAGAGAATTGATCGAACTTGACGTTACATATATTACATGTTTAGTCCTAATGGCACTGCTGTGTGAGGTGGAGAATTGTATTTATTGTATTCTGTGACAGTGCGAATAGAAAAGAGATAAGTGAAGAAAAATCGGTCACACATGTTGCTAGAACTGTTACGTGCGAACAATGCGGAACGCACGTGGAGTGTGGCAACCTTCACACGCGGAAGTGAAAGTCAATATAGGAAAAGCTTTCCTTGTCGATTCTCATAAACGCGCCTTCATCTATAATGTAAGATTTTCTTCTGACCGACATATTAGTTTTGACTGCATTATCTACAGTCAGTAAAGAAGAAAACACGTTCATTATATCATTTCTGTACGTCGATAACATGTACATGGATTATGAGAAACATTTACGAGACGGCGCTGCTAACATTTATTATTTTCATTGTCTGTAGGACTGGGATATATATATATTCATATAGTTTAGACTCTTATAGTTTATGTTTCTAAATATACGATACTAAATTTTCTAAAAAGATTCTTACACAATTCTTTAGTAACACAGTAGTTTGATATATTATTCGAGATTATTTTTGTGATTTATACAAAGGGTTATAGTATTTTATGTTACTTATATATATATTGATTACTTCTACACATAGTTCGCACTAATCACTCAATTTACATAGAAATAAACTATTTTCTATTTTTAGAATTAGAAGTAGCACGTATATATGCATTATGTGAAAGCTGCTGTCAAGTCAGGATGGCCGAGCGGTCTAAGGCGCTGCGTTCAGGTCGCAGTCCACTTCTGTGGGCGTGGGTTCGAATCCCACTTCTGACAAATTTTTTTATTCGCGAAAAGTTGACTGAAACAATTATATTATTTTTTAAACAATATATGGTAAATCACACTTAAAAATTTTATCGATAAAGTTTTAATGAAATTATATAAATTATTTTTGTACACACATCACTGCGTTATCACAACAAATATATGTGCAGTTTTATAATAGAAATTTATATATAACTTTTATTATTTAATATAATGTGTATATTTCTAACACAACTTTCCTACATCATCAAACAAACATCATCGTAAATTATTCAGTGAAATTATACGGATGACAGTTTATGGAAACATTTGCATGAAATGCAACGTATATTGCATTGTTTCAGTCAACGTTTCAATTGTTTATCGAGTAAACAAACGTGATGTATGTACAGAGAATGTCTTTGACTTGGCAGCAGCTTCGCTGGCAAGCCCAGCGGCGTTGTTGGGCGCAAACGTTCGTCGTGCGGGACGACGTTCGTGATTGCAGATAGGCGGATACCGTTGGTGTCGTCTGTCCGCGCGGACGGATTCCATCGAGCTCTTCGACGACGGAGAGAAGATACATTATACCGGGGCCTTTAAACGGCAACCGTACAAGTAGGCAACGGTTGGATAGAGTGTAAACGAGCAGCATCACTCAATGCGCATTAAGCGACGTAGATGCGCGTCGTTACGATCTGAAACCTATAAAATTTACCTTTCCAGTCACTATATAGCTATATTTATGCGCGATGTTTTGTTATTTATGTGCGAAGAATTTAAAAGCAGAATATATTCTGCAAAGTGAGAGATCGCGCTCGCGAATAACGGAGAAAAAATTTTACACCATATGTTGGAACACACATTTCTCGTGTTTACCCGTCTTAATGGCTAAGATAAATTACTTTTTTACGACAAGGACACAAGTCAGAATACACATGAGTTCCACATTTCTCTTAAAATCGCAGTAAAACTTAATAAAACAAATAATACAGCAAACGCGGCATAGCATGGAGTGTTAATAATGAAAAACCAATACATATATTTTCACATCTGTGTTATATATATCGTGACGCGGACAATATTACCAAATCGATTTGGAATTGATCTTGGAATTGTAATTAGAGCTGATGCTGCAATGTTAATTGAGTAATTTTGATTTTATGGCACTTAGAAAAAAAACGCGGTAAGTTATTATTATCGTACGCCATTACACTCTGTGGTTTATTGCAGTATACAACAATTCAATCGTGCACTTCCCTAAGCCGTGGCGCGGGCGCATCTATTACGCCGCGCGTAATTATCGTAGTAAATACTGCAACAAATAGACTTCTTCTTCCTCGTACCATTGCTTTTTATTCGGTTCAGTATTTACGATTTTATTGATTTACTGCAAAGCGTCGAGCTTCGGTAAAGCGCCGCGTAAAGTCAGCGCTGGAAGCCCTAAGTTAGCGGAAATTGTTAATTCTTAGTACCGAGAGCCGGCCGGCGTATTAACACTGATTATAGTTCTTTCAGTAATAACCCTCGAGCTTACAGATAGGAACACCAACACGTAGCCGATGCGGCGCGCCGCATTTACGAACGATATTTAAATCAGGAATCGAAAAATTTTTTTATTTCCTCGTAACGGTACGCATCATTTCGCCGCGATCTAATATTGCAATAACCGAGGATGTTAACAAACAAAACGAAAACACCAGTTTCGCGCCAAGTAAAAGTTCTCATCGAAAATGACAAAAGAGCGCTGGGAAATGTACGCGCATATAAAGTAACGTTTTACACTATCATGAAAAGTTATACTGTGTGCGAAACACGTAGTCTCGCGAAAGAGAAAAAACAAAAATCCGAGAGGAAGGAACCACGTAAGGCAGATGTAAGAAAATAAGAGAAGCAAGAAAAACACGTAGAAAGCGCTCATACGTGAGAAATTGTGACGTTTCACGGTGAATTTATTCGTTTGAGAATTTGCTCTCCAAAGGGAGACGTCTAACTTCGTTTGATTTTTTATTCGCTCAATGCATCGTTCCACTTATTCTACATTACATCTCAGGTGTACGCGTTAACGTGCAATCTCTCTCGATAGAAAAAGATATTTCAATAAAATAACCAAGAAGATTACGAAACGAAGTGCGAGATATATATATATATATATATATATATAGAATCGTATTAAACTTACAACAATTTCTCGATCAAGATACAGACAGGAAAACACGTCTGAATTATTAAAAGCACACACGAATTTTCCTAAAAGTACGTCAATATTTCTAAAAAATAACATCGTTTGTCACAGGTCCATTAAAACGAGGAGCAGAAGACGTGATCGTCAACGTCGAGGAGCAAGATGATTTCATAACAAAATTTTTCGCGAAAGTGAATGAGTACCCAAACCACGATTACGTTTGTCACGATGCGCGGCAATATTTTTCTTCGCGTTGCACTCGTCCATGCATTACTCAGATGCAGTGTAATAAAGAGTCCGGATAATTATATTCCGTTTAATTTTTAAACAAAAAATTGTTTATACAAGAAAGTCGTTTTAACTTTGTTAGAAACAAAAAGATCGATATATCGATCGATATATCGATATGCGATATATATCGAAATGCGATATATATATCGATATGCAATATTTTGATGTTTGCATAGATAAATCTTATTTCTGCTCAAAAAGCTACTTAGTTTAGTAGTACTACATACTATTGCAACAAAAATATTTTGTATCGACGCGATCTACATTAAATTTTTAATATTTCATAAAAAATTTATTTGTTTTGTTAAAGACTTAACAAATAGCGTTTAACTTGGCAAATGAGAAGCTACGCAACGACTTCGTGCGTGAAATACTCGTACTTATATGCTGACTCAGTATCCTATCTCGAAAAACTTACTACAAATGTCAAATTTACTCATTTTCGCATAATAGAAGCACAGAGTGCTTTGCGTCGCCGTCGGTCGCGCGCAACTTCATTGTGCGTGAACTTGGCGCGAGGTATTACTGTGTCTCTTGACATCTGCGTGTTCCAGATAAATATTACCGCTGGATGATGTTTTTATTTAAAAAATGGAGCACAAAAACTACCGAGACAACGTGCTTTATAACGAGCAGGTAGGTAGAAATTTTGATATAGTATGTCCGCCGTTTGTTGTCAAGTGTGTAATATATGTGAAGGTAGTAACATTATTAAATTATAATATAAATATTTATACAATGAATTTTAAGTTTAATATAAACATGTAACAGTTGTGCGTGCGTATTTGTTTATCACATTTTTCTCTCCGAGAACTTATTTAAAGAGCAATAAGTAGGATATCACAACACACAAGAATCTAAAGTAATGAAATTTAAGTAAATCGTTAATTTTATCTACGACTGTAGTAACTTATTTTGCTTATAATATATGTCATTGTGTTTTTGCGTGTACTACTTTTAACTTAGAAATTTGTCGATGCGTGTTTACGTGGCACCGTTTTTATCCTCGATCCACGCACGCCGCAAGGATGTGCTTCTTCTGGTGTCAAGGTAACTGTACCGCAATATCGCAGTCGTTCTACATAACGACGCCGCAGCGCGATCGGTACCCCGATAGATTTTTGCTGGTCGTTTTGTCCTGCGGTACAGACCGCGATTACGAGGATTAGATGCACCGGCACAAAGCGGTTGCTGCTCGCATACTCTGTCGTTGATAGCAGACTGATCTCGAACGCATGAGAGATAAGGTGTTTACGACAGATAAGGAACCTGTGTGTCAGGGTTGTTTCTCAACTTAAAAGTAATAATAAGTTTAAGACGCACTGAAGCACGTTGAAGAAATTTTCAAATCTTAAATTTAAAAAATTGTGAAAGTTCAACAGATTTAAAGAGAGATCGACCTTTTTTTAATTTAAGTGCATCTATAATATCTCATCTGTAAATTTATTTTTTTTAGTTTTAATCTTGCAAGAATTTCTATTTTTTTCGAAGAAAAAAATAGAAGAAAGATTTGATTGTCTATTACTATTATAGTTGCATGTCTCGAGTATACAATATGGGACAAATAAGACAATCTTGATCGAAACAACTCAATGAAGTAGGCTTATTTAGAATTTTGAGAAACATGCGATTATAAAGTATCGCGCAAATCATATACGATCACGCACTCGAACGTGTTATTTACTCGAGTAGCTTATAATGCGCATTTAAGTAAACTCGTTTAATAAATAAGATAAAACATTATCGAGCGATTTCATCTATGGACAAGCAGTAAGTTTGACACTGCTTGATTTATCTCGGAATGTTATTTAACCGTGTTGTACCGTTTTAACGACAGTCAGACCATTACATTCGCACAGACGTTTGCGATTTTTTTTTAACGATTTATCTCGTTACGACGCGTAAACGCGCAAGTCAAATCGACAACGTCATAACATTTGAATCATCAATATATTCTTGTGTCTAAATTAACTTAAAATTCACAAGAGCGTTATCTTAATAAATTCATAGGAATTTTTTAAACTTATTTTATTATCAAGTTGTAGAATTTAACATAATATTTGTATAATAAAAAAGCACATTAAAATTTCACAATAAAAAAAAAACATATTTAGACATATGTTTTTACATTAACTGTAATAACTGCAAATTACATTTTTTTAGTCAATTAGCGTTCACTAAAAGAAAATTACAATTTTTTTCTGGGAAGACTTTTTTGCTACAATATGTCTTGAACACTCGCGAAACGAGAAAGCACTCAAGAAATCGCTTAAGAAATCAGAAATTATTCCGGTCGTTCAGCGATCTCATTAACAAAACGATATCGGAAGCCCGACTTCGATGTCCCGGTTTATATACGATGTCCGTAATAACGGTTAACCATAAGTGCACGCATAATACGCACGGCCAACACCTAATTCATGAATGGTCATGGGGGTCGCGCCTAATCGCATATACTTGCCAAGAATCTATAACACGCTCGTGGCCGTTGTTTCAAATGATTAATGACCATTCAATTAGAACAGTGCGAGCGGGCAATCGATCGTGATTTCGATTAACGCTGCGTGAATACCTAACAAGATGACGAATGGGTTCGGTCATTAAATAGAGACGATACCGCAAATATTTTGTGCCAGTATGTTCATCTTTTGACTTATCGAGAAGTTCGAGAAGGCGATTAACGCTCGTCTTTCATTCTCGTGTAAGACTAATCACATTATTTCCAATCTTTAACGGCTTTTTTAGTGATCTTATTTGCTGACGAATATCAGCAGAAAATTTATTCGATCGTCAATTACGTCGTTCTCATTAGCTCGAGAGAGAGGTCGCGTAAGCTGCTCGACTATATAAGGAAGATGCGTATCGATATTATAATGTCACGCGTCGACAGGTTTCGTTTTTTTTCCTTATAGTCAAGAAGAATCCTCCTTCCTTCTTATGAGTCTAATGAGGGCGACGTAATCGACGATGGATTAAATTTTTTGCACATTTTTCGTCCGAACGAGAGCTTCGTTCGTACCGCTCGAGCAGCACCGGTTAATTTTGCCGGCGGCGACGGTTATATATGTCACGGATGATCGAAAGCGATTACGAAGGGTTTGCGTTGCTGCCGTTATCCGCAAGATTCGCGTCTCTTATTCGCCTCTTGTTACACGATCGAATTATCCCGCGAACGGCAAGCGGGACGCTTGCCTTAATGGCGCACGTGTGGATGGGCTTAATGGCCGTGACTCGTCCCTAGCGATTTAAGACGGTTCGTATTCTACACCTGATTGCCAATAAACTCGCCCTTCGGCGCGGGAGTTCATATAATCCGGGCGTGCGAGGGTTGTACGAGGTTTCGGCGGAGAATGTCTAAAAATAACAAACGCTGACCGCCGAATAAACGAATTGACCCGTCGATTGATCGATTCTCTTCTCATGTTTGCTGTACATGCAGGATACTTTGTATTTTTCGAAGCAGCGTATACATGGCGCGGGATACACGCTAAAACTGTTAATAACAATCATTACGTACGTGTAGCATAACGTGGTACTACTGTTCTAAATTTAAAAAATAACAGGTATGAATGAACGAATGGCATTCCGAGGTAAAATGAATGCAAGACTCCGACGCGAGAGTCACGAGCACCAGATTAATCGAAAACCGTCGACTTGAAAAAAGCCGCGAAATGGATTTATGACGTAAGCGCGCGTTCATTAGCATTACATCGCCGCGCGGTGTAACCGCGATCCGAACCGTGTCCCGAGCTCGATCTTTGTCGGTGATTAGTCAAGAAGGACATGCTCTTGTAAATAGCGGGGCCCTTGCGCTTACATACCGTCACACTTTCGCGTGTTGCGCACACGTACACGTTCCTGCATACACACGCGTGAACATTTCTCTAGTACGCGCTTGCACGCACTCGAAGAGAAAGAGGCAAACGGCTCTCGCTGAAAGAATCCACATCGCGCGTCCTTAATTCGTTTGGCGCGGGTCTTCGTGTCCGATGGGTCGAATTAAATTATGATGCTCTCACGGCAGCCGTGCGAAGGGTACAAAAGAGGGGTTACGACGCGGAGACCCGCGGAAAGTTATGCGCGCAAGGGCCCCGAGTAAACGTCCGGCTAATGGACAGGTGCATAATTTCACGTGGATTTTTTATTTCTGCCGCGTAGGTCCGCGCCTGCACGGACTTCCTCCGCCGGGAGAGAGATAGATCTTTGATTTCGAATTAAATTACCGCCGACCTCGCGGCGATTTGTAAACATATTGGATGGATGTTTCTCGCTGCGTTCTTCGTCGAACTGCGGCCGCGGCACGTAGGGCCCGTACGTCGAGCGCGACGATGGTAATTTCAATGTCGAGAAAGAGAGAGAGAGTCGCGTTGCCAGCCAAGCCGATACCGATGAATTAGAGACGGCGACTTGTAGAGACAATCCCACGTAACGCATAAGACCCCGTATACGTATACTTATCCACCCGCGGCCTATCTGCCCCGAGGTGTTAATTACGGGCGTGACCACCTCTCGCCGATTAATGTGAGTTTCGTCGTACGCGCGCGCGCGCGCGGGTAGTAATTTTTTCATCGCCGCTCTTTTGCTTTTTGTTTTCTTTTCTTTTTTTTTTTTTTTTTTTACAACACGGGAAGATGGCATTTTCTCAAAGCGACCATTACACGTGTTCGTAGATTATTAGTGAGCGCGGGCAGAGCATTATTAGCCGACCTATCTGCTCGAACATCTATGTGCCGCACGAACGTTTTCAGCGGGACCTGTCAATTACACAGATTTATGATCTCTCCTCCTCCCACTCGTTTCGTCTCGCTTTCTCCTCTCTCTCTCTCTCTCTCTCTCTTTCTCTCTCGTATTGCGAGAGCCCTTTCTCGACCTCCTGTGCCCATCCTTTTGCGCGCGGCGCGCAACGTTCATTAATGCGCGCCTCGGCGAGAGAGTTTTGTGCGTCCGCCTGAAATAGCAAATAATTTTTGATCGATGATCGCCTTTAATTGCGAGCGACTTAATTACAGATAAATACTTTTGCGTCGATTTATCCTGCATCGCGTTCCGCGCGCCTATCAATCTCCGCTCGTCCCTGATTGACCCGCGAGAATCTCATGATATCATACAGCACCGTTTACGTTTCTTCACCGCGAACTATATAAGGTCGTATAGAAAAATGTTCATATTGTTTTTCATCCTCCCGAGAACAATACTGCACTGATAGACCTTGATTCGTAACATCGTGTATTCATTCATCGATTTTTCTCGATGTTTTGACGTTTATATTTCAACTAATGACGAGATGCAATCAAGGCTTGGTATTATGCGTCTTAGTTTGGTTGAGAGGATTAATTTTCCCGAGGCTCCCAGGGTTCAAAAACAAAAACAAAAAAAAAAAAAAGAAGGATGCGACGTTAGTTAATTAATATTCTAATTGACGTTATCGTCATCTTTTGCGACGTAATCGACAAATGTGTCTGACAAACGGGCGTGACGTTATCTACCGGCGATGATCAACTCTTCTCTCTTTCTCTTTCATCGTGGCATTCAAACGGCGGTCTGTAGAATTACGGATAAAAGCGTCTACGTGTAAAACGTCTTTTGCATATACTCTTGCCACGTGAGCAGAGGCGGTTAAATGCAGACGCTGTCGATGCGCTCGTAAATTAAATCGCGATTCGCGCGTGCTTCCCAGATCTCGCGGGTGATCGCGGGTCAGCGATCCTGCGGGATTAACCCGCGCATAGGGCGTCACAGGCCGTGCGGTCGTACCCACGTTCGTAACTGTACTTGATGTGCTTGATATGCGATATAGGAAGTTTTATTAAGTACACAGTGAAGGAGAGATACCGCCGGAATTACGCTAATCATGCAAATTGCGACAATTAAAAATTCGTTCTTGACAAACAAGAACGCACACAAATCAGCAAGGTTCTCTGGAACAAATACAAAAGAAAGAATAACTTGTTGTATTTTTTTAACTGGAAAAGATACTTTTTACACACACACACGATTGTTTTACTACTTGTATATTTCTGTTTAATTATAAATTACTTCTATTTAATTATAAAGTTTTTCTTCTCGGTTCAATGCGTGTGTTTCGTTAAAGTTTTTAATAAATTGTTATATATAGCTGCATCACCGGTTGATGAATCGACTTGTACGCACAATCGCGTGTTTATCGACACTAAGATCAAACAGTGCACGAAATGTAACAACATATTACAACTTGGTAAAGTCAAAAAGTGCGAAATTAAAGGATGAAACACGGTTTCATCCTTTAGCACGTAATATCTTCGATATTTTCTTTCTCGCGGCGAAAGATGAATCGCCGTGGCGATTTATTTCGCGATATGTGCGCGTGATTAGCGCAAGACGCTTTTCGGCACCAATACGATTGGACAGCGGCGCTCCGTGTTCCAGCAGATCGCTCCTAACGAGGAGACATGTGTCGACAGATAAAAAGAAAAAAAATAGAAAAAAAAAAAGAAGATGAGTAGCACGGGTGTTGTTTGATTTTTATCGACCGATGACAAATCGATAATACTCACGCCATATTGCATTTAGACCGGTTCTCCTCTCCGGAGCCAGGGAGTCGTTTCCCCTCGCGTTCGTGTAGTCCGCCTGCTTTTAATTAATCCTCGTGCCTCGATCGACCCGACGCGAGCGAAAAATGTGAAGCCGCAGAGAGAAAGAGAGAAAAAGAGGCGTGCGTACACCTACGATGATGCGTCTCGCGAGACGAATCGTTCGTCGGTTTTCATTACGACGATTATCTCGAAGGAAAAGAAAAAATAAGGAGAGGAAGAGAATTTCTGCGATCATTTTGCACGCGCAACAATTCCTCCGGATTGAGAAATTCCGACGATCGTTTGTGTTTTAATAATAATAACAGCGTATCGCGCAGCGCGGTAATTTTATCAAATTACCATCGCTAATAGTATGAAACCACTACCTAATCAATTACACACGCGCAGTAAGTATGCGTAATATGTACCTACATACGCGCTGAGGTTTAGCATATTAAACCGCCCGTAATTTACCGACTATTTTTTTTTTCGCGTAAGCGAGATTCATGAACCGAGTTTGAAAATCGTCAATTCAGCATTGCAATTCCTGTCGTTGTCCCAGTATGCAAAGTTGCCCATCACGATAGCTGTTAAAGTAGTAGGTGACCTTAAAGGATGTCGATCTTCGAGTTGGAATAACAGTATCGACGTTTCTCGAAGACGTTCAGAGGCGAGGCTGCGCTCATCAACAGGTGTTGGACGCCTTTATGCCGTCTGTTATTTTCGAATATACATACGAATGTCTTTCTTTGCTGGAAAGAGAGAGAGAAAGAAACGTGCCGATGATGTTTTCTTCCTTTTCTAATTAGCCATTACGCAGCTGGTTTTCATATCGGACATCGAAGTGCCTCGCGTATTCTCAATATTTGTCTTAACCCTCAGGCGATATCGCTTAATGCCGCTGTATTATTGCCAAATAAGTAATTTATATTGTCGTAATCGAAATTATACGCTTCACCAAATACAGTTTTTAGCATTTGTTAATTTCAATTGAATTTTAGCGCGTGTGTGCGTGTGCACGTGAGTTTTGTTTCTCATCGTCTGTAGTTTCCCAACTTTCCTGCTGCGTTTCGATTAGATCGAGTCTTTTTTAAGCATAAGAGACTTTTTGGTTTTCTCGGTTTTTTCTTTTTTTAATTTTTTTATTTTGCATGGCTGCCTCCGCGTGAGTGTTCTGTCTAACGACGACGAGATGCGTAAAAGTGCACCCTCCTTTCTGTACACGACGCGAGCGTCGAGACTTTATGGCGCTCATAGTTATATAGTTCTAGTCCGAAAGACCTTGTACGGCGAGTACGTACCTTGGCGCGTTGAGTTTTGCGGCCGGTCTTTACACGGTCTCTCCGACGCAAGAGCGTAAGTAACGCGCAAGAAGCCAAGAGACCACCGTGAAAAAGGAGGAAACCTGCGGGAGAGATGCGCGCCGGAGATGATGCACCGGATCGAGAGAGAAAGAGAGAGAGAGGCCATAACCGCGTGCACATCGGTCGGTCGGCATCTCTCGCCGCGCTGTTCGGTTTTACGACACGATTTAATACCGCGCTCCGCTGCTGTTCGTCGATCCAGATTAATTGCAAATACGTCTGACGCTGTCAAAACGCCGTCAGCTGTTTGAGTTTGCCAAGTATCGCGTCTTGTACGTACGTATACTTCATGTTTCTCGACGTGCGTAAACGCAGTCATTTAACGAAACAAATATCGTTAGCTAAAATTCGAATAACAACCTTACGGTATCGCACGTGACATGATTTAATCCGCGTTACGCGGATCTTGTACATCTTGTCGAATCGAGCGGACCAAAGCGTTAAGATTTATCGATGATCTCTTCGACCTTGAAAGTAACAAGCGCGGCCTTGGGAAAGGATGTTTCGAAGCGAGACGCTAATCACGATCACGAATTTTGCACGTCGCTATTGCACGCGGCAATTACCCGGGAGACTGTGCTTGGATGGCACAGCTTCTCGCTCGACTTGTTGCGTTGCGGGCGCTTTTACATGAGCGCGTATACCTACCTACGAGTGCGCGTATATACGCGGAACATGCGTATGTTTAATGACGTGGGCAACGATGCGCAGCATCTTGAGAGACCGGCCAGCTACGTGGCATCCTCGACGGATGCTAATTAACGCAGAACGTTAGACGTACCTCGGAGTTTAACGAAAAAATTCGTAATTTTCAGAGCCTAGGTAGATTACGTTGTCTCATGTCGGATAGCGAAAAGCTTAATAACATCGAATTCATACGCTATAACCCTGCGAAACTTCTACACTTACAATACAGAAAAATGACTATTTTATTTATCTTAATTATCTTATCAATTTTGTTTCGCAAAAGTCCGGCTTATTATGACAAGATAACAAATAAATGTGAAAAGAAGCAAATTGACACAGACAAAACTTTACTCACAAATTTAGTTTTTTTTTTTTAATTAATGACGGTAATAAATTTATCTCATATTTTTTACACGATTGTGTTGCGCGCGTAGTGACGGTTTAATAGCCAAGCCATAAATTGCGATTATCGTGTGCACTCTTTGACGGAAGTGTTTTTACGAAAGCAAGACACGCGCTTTTTTTTGTGCGCATTTATGAAACGGTCGTTGCAGCGTGAAAAAACCGTTGCGCGTTGCGATTGCATAACAAAAGATGCGCCACTTTTGAGCTTTATTGTAAATTTGTAAGTGTATATGTATATGTTTAAATAACTATTGCGCTGTGGGGCAGACGTGTTGCAAAGATAAATGGCTTAATATATTTTTTTCCCCGCTCCCGACCCTGAACTTGGCACGACCGTGCATTCCCGCGGGCAATATATATCCAGACTAGCATCCGCGTTTACCTGGCATTTACATACGTAGATAAACACGTACGCGGCGCATGAGTAAGGTAGCCACGGAGCCGATTGGAGCCGCTCCAAGTTGAGTCCATCGCTTTTTCTTTATGTATCTGCGAAGACTCTAACAAGCCCTTCTCGTCGGCCCGGCCGTCGATACAAGAGAGAAATATTACGCGAAACACGTGCAAATATGTGTATTCGATTGTATAACACGGTTGTAATCGGAATACAGCAGGTAGTCTTTTCATTTCATTTTTTTTATCGCAATAAAAATAATGTGTTTTCTTTGCATAAATTATTATCTCCTAAATCGACTTTACGAAAATTAATATTACTATATAAAAATATATAAAA
The DNA here is from genome assembly GCA_014825685.1 of Pseudomyrmex cubaensis. Classification (NCBI taxonomy): domain Eukaryota; kingdom Metazoa; phylum Arthropoda; class Insecta; order Hymenoptera; family Formicidae; genus Pseudomyrmex; species Pseudomyrmex cubaensis. The sequence goes on from QVOA01020045.1 coordinate 40,501, forward strand.
TCATATGTGCAAAAACTGTCTTTGAATCATGTGTAATTTAATACAATTAACATACTTGATAGGGATTTAATTTTGCTAAAAATAAACACGTATGAAAAAGAAGACAAACTTTATCTTCGCCAGACGTTTGCGTACTACTCCAGGTCGTGCGGTGCAGGAATAACCGCTGTTCTGCAAATTAACGCAATCTAGTCCCTAGATAACCGCGCTAATGCAAATTGCACGGCGATTTAATCAAGTGCATTTCAACACAACGCGCCGCGGTGTGTTTTTCTGCGAATTGTTTATTTAAGATATCTCGATATCTTTGGATCGCGTCGGCGTGCGATCCGGGAACGGACACGTGTCGTCGCGGTCGTGTTGCGACCGCGTGCAGATCGGCTTTCTAATCACATGGCGTGCGCGTTGACCGACGACGAGGAGGACACGCGGTACGCGCGCACACCGCGCGGTTGCATAAAATTCAAACTCGCGCGCACTGAATACGCTTATCTTTCGCGCAGCGGGTGGCTGGATCCGCGGAATGTTTCTCACGAAGATACTATTGCCTCGCTGGAACTCGCGCAGAGTGCTCCGTTCCATTAGCGTTGCGCAGTCTTAACAATATAATTAATGTAAACTCGATGCGCTCTCTTCCGGATACGTCGCTCGTGCGCGTTAGTATCGCATGGAGGAGTATAGGTAGCGTAAAACCAACCACCCGGTTCGTGTTTACACGAGGAGTATGTGTTTTCTCGTGGCCGGAAAAAAAAAATAGACAAAGTTTAAACTGCACGAGTAAACAAAACTCTGTTTTGTAAAATTAAACAAGAGTATAAGTCATTTTGTGTGTGTGTGTGTAACACCTGAAGATTCTTATTGCGTGAAGGTGTGTGACACATACATAAATTCGATGCCATTCCTTCACGAACGGAATCTGGCATATCTTCGCGTGCGCGCGAAAAGAACTTTTTATAAATATTTCTGCAATTTGTATGCCGTTTGTGCGAATTACCAGCAACGCGCCAATTTGACGTTTGAACAATTATCAGAAGTTATTCTAGCGTTTTGTCTTTATTGTTAATCCGAGACGCGACGAAGCACGACCGAGACCGATCGAGCGTCGAGACGCGCGTGAAAATAACCGCGCCGCCTGCGGCTCGTTCAAACTTGACCCGCTAATGAATAATAAAAGATGGCTTATGGTAGCGTCGTCGTTATGATGCCGGCGGAACAGTAAAAGCGCGCTTAAGGTGAATGGCTAAAACTTTAAGCGATATACGCACGTCGGTCTAAATGACTAAGCAGTCAATACGTACGGCGCTTAAAGGATCGCCGTGCATTCCAACCTACGCCGATTTTTTGCCGACTTTAATGACTCCACTTAGGCCGTTTGAAAAATATAGACGTTTCCGGTTGCAGTTAACTGCAGAACGTGGCTGTGCGCTATTATATCGGCGCCTCGCGCGAGATTGTATGTACGTTTAAAAATAATCGAATCGGAGAAGAAACCGCAAATATTAATTATCCCCGTGTGATCCGCACAATGTTGCTAATTCGGAGCGTAGGTTTATTCATACTTTGAATAGTTTTCAAATTTAAGAAAAAAAGAAATGAATGATAACAACAATGGCGATAACTTTGTACTTAAATTTCTATTATTTTGGTACAAGAAAAAAATACTTGATGGAAAACGCAATCAGACGTTTTGTAACTGTACTCAATGTTTGACACACACTTTATCACGTGGGCAAATACACAATATATTACTATCTCTTAATTGAAAGGAGAAGTGCAACGCATTGAAATTCAATTTCGCTTTTGCTCTGTCACTTATTACGATGTAAATGTAATATCATCTCTTTCCGCTTTGTATCGAATCTCTTGATCGCGAATGAAGCATATTACATCGAGAAACGATTCAGTGTCCGCAGAAAGCGATCACTATTTTTAACATCATTATCTCGCTAATTTAGAAAAACGGCTATTAATTAAAAAAATCTGTAATTGATCAATGTAGCAACTAATTGTAACAGACAGAAGGAGGGATAACTTCTTTGACATATCGATTATTTGACACGCACATAAACCACAAGCGTGATTAAAAACTTGTGATAATTGTTTACACATGTTGCGTAAAGTCAAAAATAATGTGTAGAATAAGCCAAGCGCAAAGTACGTATGCAGCTGTAATTTGCTCTTTGCTGTGAACCCATCGCGAGAGAGCATAAGCCTGATAGTACCGTACAACATCAGTGAACTGGAAATGGAACGAACGCAAAACCAACGTTGCAGTATAGAAATTAAGAGAATCGTCAGATGCGAGCCAACACGCTTCGTAAATTTCCCAAGAGATTAAGTTTAAGCCGATCAACAGACTGCGCTCGACGAGATACGTGTAGTAACTGTAATACAATCAGTGCGAACCGACATACGATGATACGTACAGAACCGGACAATATTGCGCATCTCTGCGCTGCTTCATCGTGGTGGTCTACGCTGTACCACTCTATTGCCGTTCAACGTCATTGCGCGGTGTAATTGTCGTCCGATTCTGTTCGCTCGCATTACGTTTCTGCGTAATTTGAGTGAGAAAGAGCCGTCATAGATCATTAATACGCTACCGTCGACGGATTCATGTCTCACGTCAACGTGAATTATGCGGTCTCATTACAGACAGGAGAGTTTTGCACTTCAAGTTTTCAACTGTCGTCATTATTATCTTTTCTTAAAAAATTACTAGTCAAAGTAAAAAAAAAGAAAGAGGAAAAGTGCGGTTTAAAGTTTTTAACTCATAGATTTTAAAAAATCTATCATCATAAAAAATTTTCTAAATACATTACTTTTATTTTAAATACATTTTAATTAAGTTGTTTGAAATATTTGCGTAATTTTCATGCTTTTTTCTTAGCTAGTAACCGAATACTTTATATTCCCTGAGTGTTTGCTGGTATGAGCATACAGTAATTAATAATGAATGGAAATAGAGCCTTACAGCGTCGCGGAACGATATTTCTTCGGCTGTTACGTCAACCAATAACTGCTCTTCGGCATATATTTCTGTCTCTCTTCGGGAATGCGTCAAACATCTGTATAACACTTCGCACTACCTACGCGCGGGTTACATACCACGCTATATAGGTATGAGCGCTCATTAGTATGTTCGATGTCGTCTTAGCGTCGCGGAAGATAAAACGAAGTTAAAATGCGGGGGGACAGAGGAGAGGGAACAAAGAAACGGAATGCTGGGTACGTGTCATGCGGTGAAAATTAGAATACTTGTTCATGGGAAAAAGCCGAGCGTTACGTGAATTTCGCGCGCAAACTACCTCGAGATTTCTTGCAGTATGTACGCGAAAATGCAAAGCGTCGACATGTAGACGCGTTTCGTATTTCTTCGCATTCCGAATTCCGACGAGCGGAATTTAAATTGAATTTTGAAGAATAACTTTGTGTAGTAGTTCAAAAAATTTTGCATTAATAAGTTTCTTACTAATAACGCGAACATTCTATTTTCTCAAGAAAACTTTTATAGAAAATACTAATATATTTAATTGTGTTAAAATATTTAATATGATTCTCTCTCTCTCTCTCTCTCTCTCTCTCTCTCTCTCTCAGTTACACGATAACATTAAATGTATGTAAAATGACTGTCTTTACTTTTTCACGCGTTCTGCCACTCTGCGTTGAAAGTTTTCATTACTACACGCAATTTGGCGTACGCTGTTACACCGTAAATGCTCATGGTTTTTGTCCCCGCGCAATTTAACGCTTATTATCTAACTACCGAGAGCTTAAAAGCGTTCTCTTTCACACCATTACGGCCAATAATGGCGAATTTTAACCTTTGCTCTCTCGACGAAAATGTAAAGCGTCGATGTTCCGTGAGACTTGAAACGTACATCCGAACTCCGCGCTACAACATGACCCGTAGTAATGGATCCGCAGCCGCGGGATGTCAGAATTCTGCAGGATGTTTTCGACGCTTCCGCATATCTCACGTCTTAAACTTCGACGGGATAATGCATCTTCTTCATCTTGCACAAATTTCTCTGTTGTTCAACAAGACCATTACTTCGATGTACGTTGTGAAACGTTTTACTTGTCTAGCTTCTAAGTGTATTTTATCAGACAAATTTGAATTTGAAGCACTGAAATTGACGTTCGATGAAAACCATTTAAGGATTATCATAAATCACCCGTATAAAGAGAACAACGATTACACGCTACTATGTATAAAGTAGTTTGCGCAAATAGGGCAAATATTCATACTTATACTTTATAGAAGATTCTACATTCCGTCAGTATTCGGTGAGCGTCTCGCGAGAAATATTCTCACAGGCTTGAAAATAACACATCTCTCTCTCTCTTTCTCTCTGTCTGTGCAGCAACGTCAAAACGTTTTACTTCACCTCGAGCGTTGTTGATCTTTTAAAATTTTTCGCGCTTAGAAGCCGCGTGATTTATTTCAACTCCCACCGTCGCGTCTAAAAAGCGGGGCATCATATACCCCGGGCAGGCAGAAAATTTCCCGCATAGAAGACGCGCCAATTCGAATTCTGCGCGGTTGTTACGTGTAGAAAGAAAAAAAATCAACCAGAAACGGAAGATGCTGCAAAGCGCGAGCCACGGAACCGTTGCGGCAGCTGCCACGGTTGCTGTCGGAACATTTTACGAGATTTCAGGAATCTCGAGATCGCACGGGGAAAGAACGCGTCCGCGCGACTATATACGTTCCGCGGAGCGAGTCTCCAACGAGATAACTGTACACGCGCCTCCGAAACTCGAGAAGGCTCGAATATGGGCCAGTCGTTGTGCGAGACGAGAAGAACGCGAATTTGCGGTACAATTTCCGGGTCCCGCTTGACGGGGCTTAGTTTTCCGTCTTTATATTCGCGCTTGGACCGGTTTACTTAACCGGTACTTCATAAGTAGGTGTTACCACGTGTCCTCTTTTTAGCGCTGCAACGATGACTTTAACATAAAACGCGGATAAAAAAATGTAATTTTATCGGCAACACTAATTACACGTTAAAGAGGTCATTTCAATTTAGTTGCAAACCTCGTTCGAGATAAACATCACGAGTCTAAAACCACACGCGACATGTAAATTCGATAAACGGGTTACAACGTTCCATTTTCGGATTCTTCATTAGTCGCACTTGATTAAATTCGCACAGAAAATTGACGACTGACAATAAACACGGCGATTTTAGCAGTGAGATGTCAATCAGAACATTGGAAATCGGTAGCACAAGAAATATATACAGGTCAGTATAAAATGATTGTTGTAATTGTGTCGACATACCAACTTCATTATTAAATCGATCGATGATTGATTCATCCGGCGCCCAGTAACTCAAATCGTATAACATCGTCATCGAGACCAGCAGCTTGCGATTTCTCAAATGTCTCGTCGTATTCTCTACCATCCGTAATATACAATCGTAAAACGAGCAGATGATTGATGATCGATATTTAGAAGACCTTGTTTAAAACCGACTACTTATAAAATAATTTACACGCGTCACACGCGTACAATGCGATTTACGTATATGTGCGCTCTGACACTTAAAACTATGTGATTTTAGCAAAAATCCCGCTAGTCACACGCACACACTCGAAATATCTTTATAATGGCACTTGCTTCTCAATTAACGTAGCTGTAAAATTCTACTTAACGTTTGCCACAAAACTGAAATCGCACATCGCGTAGTCTGTTATCGTATTGTAACATTTTGATTTATCTTTTATTGTCTCGTATTCTAGTATTAACACGATCAGTCGCGTGTGGTCGTTAGAAACATTATATTACGTGTCTGCGTATTATTAGCGTGTAATCCGCGAAGTATCACGTTATATAAAGACCTTCTGTTAAAAAAAAAAAAAAAACGATTATGGACGATTGGGAGCTCGTTATTTTCCGCACGCTTTGCATTAAAACGAGTCGTAATTAATTCCACGTTGCGGAATAAGCACAACAACATTGTCGTCGTGTTGCTGAAATTGTCGCGCGCTTAACGTTACCCGGGAATAATCATCGCCATAATCCGAAGCCGGTTCGCAAACATTTACAGCATTTTCAAGTGCGCGCGCCCAAGTGTCTCGTAAAATAAAATATCGTGAATTGCGCCGGCGAGTTTACGATCCGCTGCACTTTAACGGGTCGCAATCTTCGGGATAAGGTTCGCGGATGTACAATTATTTCGGAATCGCCAGACATTTTTCATCGTTTCGTCGCCACCACGCCGCGCGAGATATACCACGCGGGAGCCGCAAAGTGACAATTTATTTTTGTACGTAAATCTCACGCGTAATTTTGTCATACGCGAAGGGAGAGATGTTTTATCACGGGTAATTTAAGGATGATGGATACTTTAGATCCTCGCGAGAGACAATTTATATATTAAGCAATAGGCGATAAATGAGAATTTTTTAACGGGAAAGATTAAAATACAGTTTTAGAGTAGTGCAAAAAAAATAATTAATATATTTCTTTTCCGTAGTCTTGTGTGCAGAAGAGCACAAAGAAGCGGAGAGTTCTCGCTTGATGAATAAAGCGTCTGGCGAGGAAGGGGGTTGCATAACTCATTGTTACGATTAATCGTCTTCACGGTCTTTTGCTCATAGAAGTCACGCTACAAAACGCCGTCGGTGCTAATAAGGTGCACACACGACCTAAGACTCCATAAGTTCGCGGTGCCTTATGAAGCGCGGCGCAATCACCGAACGCCTCTCCGTTCTCGCGAGTACGTTTTAAATGTCATAATTAGTTTCAAGTAGGCAGGCCGCGATATATATATAGGGAAGAAACGTGGCTGCGTATATTACGTCAACGCGCGGCAATGGCTAACGGTAATAATCTGGAAGGCTGCAACGTTGCGGCGCGGCCATGGACTCCAGTCAAGTTCAAGATCCGGAGGAGACTTTGCGCGCGAAAGAACGGGAAGTGCCGGCGCGCGCGCGTACGACGAGCTGTGAATCGTGTCTCACGAGCGTGGGCAGGCCGAGTGACCGAAATAAACCCGGCCGAAATGACACGCGTTATATAATCGCACGCGGTTGTATTTCGAGGTCCGAAGTGATGAAACGCGCGTGCACGCACGTGGGTCATCAATCAAGACTTTTGTATTATTACCCGAATATTTGTACTTTTTTTTAAAAAGAAATGCCAAGACTATTTTATTCGAAATATGACATGACAATAATTAATTATAAAAATGTTAAAACAAAGCCATTACGTAATGTTTTTTTTTGCATTTTTTTCGAATTAATATCTCGTGCTCTTGTTTAGGATATTGAAATATATATATTTCAATCAATTGTTTTCGAGAATAAAATAACAAGTGCCCTATTTTCTCAGGGATCAACGTCCGTGCGAGAAATAATTGCGTGTTTTTGTCTCCGCACGCGCAATATGATGACATAAGCGTATCTGCATGCGAGTCAAGTAGCAAGTCCATACTGTTGATGTCACTAAACACTGTTACACGGAATAGCGTGAATCACACGTTTGCGCGGTCTCTATACATACGCACTGTCATCGCATGAAATATTCAAATATTCAGGTTACCCACATATCAAGTAAGGCACTAACTGTACAATTACGACATTTACGACATGCTTATTGCCACTATAAAATATGAAGGATGTTTGCGGACGTTTTTGAACACATTATAACTTCTGTTTGCAAGAGCGGAATTGTGACAAGAAAAAAAAAGAACATTTCTCATAAATTGATTCGAAACAATGCGTTTGTCAGCGCAAATCAGAAAGTATTGTTTGACGCAACTCGCCGATAACGTTACTGATTACCCGCTATTTCGCGACGATACGATAATCTAAGTAAATCGCAGGGGGCGTACCAGCCTCCTCCCTTTTTTCCTCGTTTGTGTAAAGAATGGTAGCTGTGGGGACGCGCAAACAAAAAGTCGCGCGCTATCGGTTTCGAAGTATCGGGAGAAAAGACGACGGACGTGCCGTGTGGCTAGCGCAACGGCCTAGCTAACCACGGTGTTTGAGGTACACGCTGGATAATGACAGGACTCGCCCGGACGATAACTGGAAGAAGGAAGGAATTATAGGCCATGGGCATCTCGTAAATATAAGCCGTGGAGTCGAAGCTACACTTTAACGTCGTCGCTATGCTTCTTCCTGGGAACTTCGTGATTTTCGTGTACGCGCGTATTTGCAAAGAGGCGAGTCGCCCAACAAATCCCATGATTTCTTCTTTTTTGAAGACGGCACGCGCTAAAATTGATTTTTTCTTATTGATTTAGTGTTCGAAGCACGTTTGAAAAACAGTCTCCCAAAGAGACTTGGAAAGTTTAGAAAATTATTCTGAGGATATATATTAAAGATTGTTAAATCATTATATATATACACTTATATGTGTGTGTAAGTGTGTATAATTGTCGTTATTGTTAATAAGAATTAAAAGCAATATATCCCAGCTCGCTTCTTACAAAACTGCAGTGTATTATACATGTAATGTAGCGTAACGGGTAAGGTGATTTCTCAGCTTACTAAGGATGTAATTTTACGGTTGACTATCATCATCGCCTTTTGTAGCGGGAGGATTAAAAACGATATTTCGCGCGTATATGATATCGTAGCACACATATGATATCGTGTGTGACCCCCCCTCGCGCGCGCATTAATTGTTTTTTGCATTAATAAATTTCTTCCTTTTGCAAGAGAGATCCAGTCAGCTTTTGCGCGCGCTTTAAGAATGAAAGTGTTTTTCGCGCAGACGGAATTAAATGTGCGTGTTGCTTGATTTTGTTCGAGCGTAATTTTGTCACGCAGCAACGAGGTCGGACGCAACGCACACGTGGGTTGCGCACACGTCAGTGACACAAATCTACAGTTACTTTATCTCTTCGCGAGATGTGCTTCTAGCCCGAGAATTTCGCGCCCGGGTACGTTGTACCACTATATCGCGCGTCATCTCAAAAAAGAATCCCAACAATCACTGCGCGAGAGAGCGCGACTTACGCGCCACAAGTAAGATTCCGCCGAGTGTGCCATACGCTTTATCAAGATTCCAGCACGTTTCCAAGCAGCGGGATTAGCTTTCAGCGAGGAGGCACCGGCTGCGCGCGGTCCTTGGGGCAATCGTGGGCGGATGATATATCGCGGGGATGAATAAAATAAATTTACTGCGCCGGTGCGCCGCGCGGCGAGTAGGTATATAATACGATTTTCGAGTGAGTTTCAAACTTGAGTAAATTTCATCACTCTCGTAAGTACGTGCGTGTGTTGCCACGACGTCGAAATAAGAGAACAAATCTCTCTCGCCGTTGCCAATTTCGCATAAATTCACACGCCGGCGGCAACTTACTCCGCGCGTGTGCTTCGCACAGAAATTTACGGGACGGACGTGCGAGTTTGTTGTAACGCGCGGCAATTCCGCGCTTCGTTATGCGCGGAAAAACTCAGACGAATTAATAGATCGTTAATCACATCCGCATCCGCGCTTGTACGTACAACTTCGCGCGTAATACTATCACGATTTATTCCCGGCCAATTGAAAAGATTAGGGTTTACAGAGTCGAGATCGCGCGTCGCGCGATGATTGGGAGAGCCATTACAACCTCCGATCACGCGCGTTCGTTTTACCGCGGCTGTTAATTCGACGGCGCGCCGCGATAAATCGTACAAATCGTTACAACGGGAACGATCGAATAAAAACATTGCCGTCTCGTGATGATCGTACATATCCGAAAGCGATGAGCGGCTCGCGCTTAAGTAGCGAGCGGATCTAACGTTAATTCCTCGTGTTCGAGCGGCGTTTAATCGCGTTTGAACCTCGTTGGGTCCTTGACCATATTCAACGGTACATCGCAAGGTCGAGCTATATGAATTTATCCTGCCATCTGCAGCTGCTTGGTAAGCCAGTATATCGGCAGTATACGTCATCGCGTTAATAACCGACGCGATGCGGTTTATCTCAGACAACAATGTGTAATCGCGCAATTTCGCGCATAGATTTTTTAAATAAATACAAACACTTAAAAATAAAATTGCGTTTCTTCAACTTCTTTGCTGTTCCAACCGACAAGAACACGGGACAAAAAAAAACAACAAACGCGATGAGATCTGAAAGTAGGTCTCTTGAAAACGGAATCTCGAGGACGCGCGCGTTACCAAAGATTCATCCGCGGATGCTGCGGGGAAATACGCGCGGAAAAGAAAGAGGCAGAGAAAGGGAGAGAGAGAGAGCTGTGGCGGCGCTGAACCGCTACACCTATATCCCCGTGGCGTGTACCAGATGACTCTATAACACGCGAAGGCAATGTACCATTTAATAGCGCGTACACGATCCGCGTTTATTTCTCTCGCGTGCCGTTCGGGCCTTTCGCGCCGCGAATCGCCGCCGCCGCCGCCGCGTTGATTGCTCTATCGTTCGGTATCGATTTCTCCGTGTGATAACTTTTTACATTCCAGAAAATATGCAATCCGTCTGTAAATTAGTCCGTGCCAGTTGATTGTCGAAGCGTTTCTGATTTAGATGCGGCATTCCAGATATGAGAGTTGCGATAGATTTAATAACGCGTAATCACATTCGATTCTCGCGTGCTTGCTTCCTCCTGTAGTTTTCCCGAGACATGCGAGTTCACATCGCGAAAAACGCTCATCGATCGATATGTAATATACGGTAATGCGTATGTCGGGTAATGCGACGTGTACAGATTCATGTGTACAGAAAGCCTCAATATGGAGAAAATCTTTTGTTTTTGGCCCATCAGGGAATAGATGATTTACGCTTGAAAAATCACTCCCGCGCGCGTCCCGTTACGCGAGATCTCGTTTTATCATGCACCGCGCAGTTCTTGTAAAAGTCCCAGGAAAATCCCGCGCCCCTTTTTATTCCTATCGGGCAATTGCGCGGCGCCGAGTCTCGCGCAGCACCGCTATTTCTGCAACGTGCGCGCGTAGCAGATAGCGCGGATTCTGCCGTGGCATGCAACGCGAGCATGTAAACAATTCGAGTTTAACAATGTCACGTATCCGTCTGTCGGTGTACCTCGCATTTCTGGACGACGGCGGCAACTTCTCGCGCTATATCGCGAATTCTATTGACGGTAAACGTTTGTTACACGCGTGCCTGCGTTGTTACCTGCTCACCCCGGCGCGTAACTGTATCAGCAAATAGCGCAGCGAACAATGGACGCGCTGCGTAAAATATTCATATTTCGCGCGCGGACTGCGCTCGCGTTTTTCCCGCGCGCGACGACCTTACCACCTACTCTCGTCGCCGCGTAAACCACCCGGTCTCATTTTTTTTTTTTTTTTTGCTTAATAACGTTTCACGTGAGAATGCGCTCGCGAGATATTCACCGGCTCACGAAAAACTACAGTAATTACTTTTGATTATCGGGCAGATCTCATTTTGCGCTCCTCATTGTGCGATCGTTTTAATAAAGTAGCAATTTAAATACACAACGAACGCGATTAATTGCGGAAGAACGTATTATCCTTCGCAAATTCTGAATAATTTAGGTAATTTTTTGTGTTGAATATATATATAAATCGGAAAAAATCAAGAGGCACGGTAATACCTCGCGCAATGAAGTTGCGCACTCCGTTGCTTCTATTATGCGAAAATGAGTAAATTTGACATTTGTAGTAAGTTTTTCGAGATAGAATACTGAGTCAGCATACAAGTACGAATATTTCACGCACGAAGTCGTTGCGTAGCTTCTCATTTGCCAAGTTAAACGCTATTTGTTAAATCTTTAACAAAACAAATAAATTTTTTATGAAATATTAAAAATTTAATGTAGATTGCGTCAATAAAAAATATTTTTGTTGCAATAGTACGTAATACTACTATACTAAGTAGCGTTTTGAGCAGGAATAAGATTTGTCTATGCAAACATCATAAT
>QVOA01020046.1:0-158940 GCA_014825685.1 Pseudomyrmex cubaensis
GTTTTGAATTATAAATATCTTGAAACTATGTTTATGATCATACTAATAACATGTCAAATGTGTCAAATGTGATACAAATACTTGTCTCGCTAAGACAAATAGTTTGTAATCCGATCCGAAAGAGAAATCTTCGATTCGCGATACACAAAAATATGAGATAATAATATGTTTACGGCCACACCGTGTCCTATTTTGGATGCGATCGAGGCACTTTCGTGGAGGAATCGCGCGCACAAGTAATGGGCGCCCCAGGTAGCGGGCGTAGAAACGCGACCTTTCATCGCTTTCGTATCCGGAATGTATAATTATCGCGAATACCACTTGTGAAAAGCAGATAAACACGCGTAATAACATACATTCGCGCCGGGTGTAGAGGTTGCGCGAAATGCTATATCTGTCGCTGATTGAGAAGCGCGAGCCAAACACAATCGCCGCAAAGAAATTTTGCGATAGATGCACGTACTAATAAATGTTTCTACTTTTTTTTACTTTCGAGAATTCTGATTGAATAACAAGCTTAATTACTTCCGTTTCTTCAGTAGCGTTAAAAATTATATATGTATTTTAAATACTATTTAAAGTGTCTATTTCAAGTCTAACTGGTAACATTGTATAAGCTTACGTAATTAAGTGTCTATAACTTTTCTAGACAGAGTCTTGTCAAACTGTAATTATGTAATGTAATAGCACACGGTTTTGATAACACGAATACTAACACGAATCTTAGATGTATATTTTTTGTAATATATAATTTACTCGACGAAGACAGAAATACTGCGAGAAACAAGATACATTGAATGTAAATTTACGTAAGATAATGCGTGCAATGATTATGATAATTATAAATAATAAAATAATTTCTTGGAAAAAAACACTTTATTTGTTTTAGATTTTGCTTTATACAGAAAATGTTGGTAAGCTAAGAAAATTTATTTTTTAAGATAAATGATAGGCATTCAAACTATTTATCACTGTGTTCCAAAAAGAAAAAAAAATAAAATTGGAAGCATTAGCGGAATGCCGCTATAGATGTACATATAAAAGCTTTTACTTCGAGAGCGGTTGTTATTTTCTTTCTGCTTTTGTCTTGCGACGAATATCGGCTTAATGGAAGACAACGTCGCTTTTCACGGCGCAATGATGAGAAAAAGTGACGACGCCAAAAAGACAAGAAGCGTCTCGACGGGGCGCTTCGTCGAGATTGAGAGCGATCGGTGCCAGTTTGTTGACGTAATCGACGAAAACGCCTCCCGTGCCACGGAGAGCGAGCGAATCGGTTGAGTGGTCGAGTGGCAGGCCGGTGGTTATCTTCAATTTTTCCATTAAGACGCAGGTTGGTCGCCTAATGGTCGCTATTTGCTCCTCCGGCTGTGTTTCAACAGTGGATCTCACTTTGGGTGTTGTTGCGCGGGCGGCGAAGTCGGCAGCGCTCGTGCGCGGAACCTCGACTCTCGAGGGAAACGTCGAATTCCTTTTGGCGCCGCCGGGAGGCCCGTTTCTGGGACGAATATTAAAATCGGTCGACGGGCACACACACAGTACGTTGATGCGGCACCCGCGCTCTTGCTGCACCTTCGCCTTCGAGACGATGGCACACAGGAAGAAACAGGTTTGACAACCTGGAGGTGGGCACACCGGGGCCACGTGTGTGCTGCGGCGCATTACTTATAATCCCATCAGCGTTTCTCTCTTTCTCTTTCTGTCTCTTCCTCTGTCTCTCCTCACTCGCCTCCTCCGCCTTTGTCTCTTTTTACTCCTCTTTCTTCCTTCTCTTCATCTTCGAGGCCTCTCCTCCCCCGCACTTTTTCTCTCTTTCTTCCTGGGCCCTTTCCGAGCTTCGGGGCCTTGTCGGCCGCCCTCTCTTCAGGTCGCCGCGACGTCGGCGCAGCGCGCGTGTCGTCCTTCATTCCGACGAGCGCTTTTTATTCTTGCGGGACGGTGTCTTTTAAGTGTTTGGGAGCACGCGACGTTCTGTCATTAATGCTTGTGAAGGGACGTTTGATTAAACTGAGATCGACGATAACGATCTTTATAGACGCAAAACCAATCGGGTTAGAACAAGAAGAAAAAAATCTTGATAGGATAATATTTGTACAATGTTCAAGGAATTCGCACTCGATTATTATCCTTGGGAAATAAATCCAGAAAAACTCGTTTGCGCGCATGTGTCAGTGCTCTCTATTCAGTGCGACATTTAGCAATTGTATATACGGAGATATAGTTAATGGGATATCAATCACCGTAATTCAAGCATGAAAATACAATCGGTGTGTTCTCGAACTTGACTGGCAAGTGTCTTTAATTAATGTATCAATAAACTTGCTAAGCAAAAAAAAAAAAAAAAAAAAGGAAAGAGGCCAGAAAAAATACCAACCGCATCCAACTGAGTTTGTATGCGTAATGTAGGCGACCTTGCCCGCATCCACTTTGACCCTGACGAAAAACGGACGTGCGAAACCTGTTTTGTTGTGTAAGATAAGTCGCGGTCTAAAGTTACAGAAAAACTGTGCACAATAAACATGTTAACCTTCCAACGTTTTAAATGTACTTTCCAACATTTTAAATTTACTTAATGTTTTCAGCGATGCGCCCACACAGAGGAGAACGCGTGTATGCTTAAAAAATCTGGCAAGAGGCGTGTAAAAAAAAGAAAACTAAAACAAAAAAAAAAAAAAAACAAAAATAAAGGAATTCGATGACATCTTTTTTGTAATCTTTTTGCGGTAAAGATGAAGATGTTGTTGCGATAACGCGCCGGCGATCGTTTCGATGATTAAGCAATACCGTGTAATAAAGTGAAATAAATAATCGTGTGATTAGTAGTTACGCGGAAAGGTAAACGAGCATCGTGCCATTACAATTAGCAGAAGAGAGCACTGAATTACGAAGATAGGAAAAAACGAAGAAAGTGGAATTGCGAGCTTTATCCGGGACTTTAATAATTAAAGCGTTTGCGCGAGGCATCGCGGTTGCCTCTCTCTGACGTAACGCGGCCTCCTCATCATGTTGTACGATCGGATCCCACGAGAGACTTTTTTTTTTTTGTTTTGCCGTTTATATGCACGAATTATACACTTGGCGGACTTCTCCGCCATTATATCATTCCGTAGAAAGAAACGTATGCGGCAGGTGGATGTATGCAATGACCGGCGTGTTTGGAATGTGGGAGTGGAATGAGAGAGCTCGATAACGCGCGTTGTATCGGCGTAGGTATATTATTCTGAATTGCTTTCTAGATATAGCTCGTCGTATCTATAAAACGATGTGTACACCAATATCGTATCTCTACAAAGCTCATTTTAGTTATCGATTAGGTAAAGATGTGTGACAAATAAAACAAACATATCTCCAAAATTACCACGCACTTATTAAATTGCTTCGGGTTTTAAATGCGCGCTTGAGATAATCTCGGATACATTTCACGTTTCGATCTTGCTTGCGATATGGCCTGTGTTTTGTTTCCGTATGCCGATGTCATGTAACGTCGACTCCGAGGAAGCGCGGCACAATCTTCTCATTGTTGATTCATCCGAGAAAGAAAGAAAGAGAGAGAGAGAGAGAGAGAGAGAAAGAGGCTGGTTGAAAGCAGACGTCCGAGGGCGTTCGAATTTGACAATTATTGTCCGTACGAGTAAGACAAAATTCTCCTACTCGAACTGTGCACTTCCGGCCGCGAGTAGGTCGATACACCGTTAGGATTATATCCCCTTACGAAAGAGAAGCCAAATGAATAAAACGTTCGAGACAACCTGGAGGTGGACCATGGTTCGTCCTCTTTCGCAGTCCCGAGGCGAACGAACAAAAGGATTTATTACTCCCCGCTGGCAAATGTAGTGTTAATACACGAGTCCCGACTTCGAAATTTACATAGTTGCGTTTATCTCGGTGTACCTTGATCTTTGGATCATGCGCACGTAGCAATTTCTGTCGACGAGATGTCAGAAAAATAAAAAACTTGCATCATCATTTTTCAAAATCCTAGAAATCTCAAAGGTGTTAATTTTATTCGATTTTGCAACAAAGAGCGCTAACATGTTCATATTAATTTTATTATGTGCAAAATATGTTTTATTTATCATTTTGTGCTGCTGTTGGGGCTTCCCCTGACGAACATTATTATATTATGCAAATTAGCGTCTTCGCGCTTCAGCTATTAGGCCGCGATATATTGCAACGTGATTAAAGTAGGCGATGGAAATGCAAGTTGAATCGCACCCACGTCGTAACTATCGCTCTTTCTCTTTGCGAGATGGCTAGAATCCTAGTCTTGAGAAAAGGAGAAGCGTCTTCCTTGGCCTCCTTCGACCCGACCCTTCTTCCTCTCTCAACGAGTAGTGCCATCAACCAATACACGGTAATATAGACTTGATAGAGTCTAACACACCCTGACTGCATGGGGCCTTCCGTGCTAGTCCACCTCCGCAACTCAGCTCGAACATGAATGTATAGAAAGGGAGAAAGAAAGAACGAGAGAGCACGCGGCGGAGAGACTTACCGCCTCTCTTTTTCACACTTCGTCCTCCGCTTTTATAAAGTCGGAGTTTCATCGGGATAATCGCTCTTCCTTTGAAAGCCTCGCCAACTCCGATGTTCTTCGTGATGCTTGATATTCGCGCGGATAGTCCGCTGAAGAAGACGTTATGCGACGCCTAAAGCAACGAAGCGCCTCGCACGGGCGCTACATGGTACAGATGATGATCTGAACTTGCTGATCGAGCGTATAACCTATAGTTTATTTATTAACATAACTTTCAAAAAGTATTCTAGTCAACTAGAAAAATGGAATACTAAATAATTTTCAACTTTTTCAAGTTTCGAATATAAAGAAATATTAAAATCGTTTTTTTTTTACAGTTGCAAGAACGATACGAGTATGCGAGATATAAGAACGCAAGATTTTTCAGTTAGACGCTTTCTTCGAGTTCGGCATCGGTCATCCGGGTCATCACTGTCACCTCGCGAAAGCGCGTGCACGCAACACCCAACATGCACGCACGCGCGCGCGCGCACACAATGGTCGCCGGTCAAAGTTCTACCCTCACTTAGCAATAATTCAGCCGTGCCGGTTTATCCTCCTCGAGTCCTGCGCCTCCGTACGGCTTCCTCCTCCGCCTCCTTCGCCTCCCCTTTCCTTTCGCTCGTCGACCGCTCTGTCTCCCTCGAGTAGTTACAAACACGATCGTACAACGTGCCAATATCGATAAGTCAGTCGGAGCAAAAACAAGCGAAGGATTGGTTCCACCCGGCACGCTCGGTTGCCCATCGTTCCATACATACATCTTCCATCTACCGTGGAGATCTCGTTACACGTGAGAATTCAAAAGATGTCTCTCGAACAATTTTATTATATTTTATTTAGATCGTCTAGCGTTTATATACATATAATTAGGAAGAAATAAAAAACAATCGAGTATATAGAGATAACATTCCATTACGCGTGATGATAACAATACATTCACCAATTATTCCGACTATCTGCGTAATGCGAGCACGACGTTAATTTCACAGCACGTGCGCCGGTAGCAGAGCAGCATAAATGCGCGTCTAATTATCTTTCCCGTTGCGTGCCACCATCCCGCCTTGCATTTTCTGCTCGTAATCTCACGGCGACTCACGCGCCGCGCGCTATCGTCTTGAAGTGTCCAAACGAGTCTGTCTTCGCACTAAATGCTAGCAGCTACTTCCGCGGAGGTTTCACGTGGCGTTATGCTCGTGAAGTATAATCAGTGACGAGGCAACCGTAAGAGAATTCCAAGAAAAGAAACAAGATTTTATTGACGGTAATAAAGAGTATACGTAAGAAAAACAAGAAATTCAAATACAAATTTTTTATTTAAAATACTTTTATTTATCTATTAGGATTTAATTTTATTTGATAATAATTGTGTGTATAATTACAAAAAAATAAGATAACAAAATTCAATAATAAGATTTCAAAGCGATGTTTCGTATACAAATGTTAGTGATCGAATACATCTGGAACAAACGTTCACACGTGGATTTCACGGCAATATAAATAAGAAAAAAACTTGCTGGTTATAAACAAGTCTACGTGTTTGAAAAAGCGAATTTGATAGTTTCATCGCACATATCCGAACGTGTAATAAACAGACACGTCAATCGTCATAACCAGTCGTAAATCTCGAGCAGAACTGGCGGATTGGACCATAGAGTTCCGGACAGCTCGTGCGATTTAATAGAGCAAATCGTTCCCTGCTTTCGACCAATTATCGGCAGCATGTCGGATATGGCAGCGAGAGCTGAGTCGAGTGCGTTCCGCGCACGCTCACATGTGCGCGTTACTCGGCAGCTTCTTTCTTCCGCAATCGCCATTTTTGATCCCACCCACCGGCGTAAAGTCCAATTAGAGTCTAGGACTAGCGTCCGGAGATACAATATGGACTCTCGCTATAGATCCGCCATTTATAAGTCCGCCCGAGCGCCTTCCCCGCCACACGTACTTTCACGCACACACAAGTCACTCCCCTACCATGTGTCTGCCTGCGCGGAGTCGTAGATGCGGCGGCTTCACTCTGCCGTTCCCCACCACGCTCACTAGTCTCGTGCATCGAGGCGTGGAGGGAACTCCACCTATAGATCCGTTCCCGCTCCTACAGCTCCGAGGGCGGATCTATAGCGGGAGTCCATTGTAGATCGATGCATTGAGTAAAATGGAGATTTCAATGCCTGCATGTTGGAGACTTCAACGCCGGAAAACGCAATGAACATGAAATACTGTATCGTCTTGCACGCGTCGTGTACTCGAATTATTTCTCAATCTCAATATAAACGAGATTTGAATTTTATAGAAAGTTGATAAAAATATTGATATTTTCAACATCTCTTTTTTTATTGCCTGTGTGAAAGCCATTGCCGCCAGGCGCAATAATAGCGGATTTCATTGATGCATCCGGACGTTTTGTTCGCCGTAGAATCAAGGAGAGCAACAAAGAGCAAGACGGAGTCAATAATATTCACGTAAAACACCCACACGAGTTGAGGCGAGGTGCGAGGCGGCCCGCACGAGGCTTGGCTGGCTTCCCGAGCGGCGATTGAGGCACGGCCGTAAGTCTCGCTCGAGCATAAACCAATCCTGAAAGGAGAACGCGATGGAATGGGGTATCCATTTCACGAGCGATGGAGACATCGGGGGTACCTCGTTCGATTCCAGCCTCGTATGCTAATTCTACGGCTGTACGCTGCTCTCGGCGTTGCACACGCGCCGCTACGCGAGAGCGGCACGGAAATAGGAGGATGCCTCCAGGGATATACATCGAAGTGTGTGCTCGATGAGATCTGCATCAAAATATCTTGAATCGGTTTATACTTATTTCATTTAAAAGTACACGGTCGTCCGCATGCGTCAAGATCAGAAAATATGTAAACAATTTAAATTTATGGTTAATTGTACAAGATAAAAAGAATAATTTTATTTAATTACGTGAGGCGATTGATAAGTATCCGAAACGATAGTGTTGCTCCACGTATGTTATCTTATAAGTTCTTCTTAATTTATTTTCGTTAATGATGATAATTATAAATGCATCTCTTACGATCTTGTAAATTTGCGCATTCGCATTATAAACGCAAGATGTTTACTAATATAAACTCGTCATGGAATCATTTGATACACATTGACACACCTTGCGGTGGCAACGGCCGACACACGCTGCTTCACCTGCAAACCGCGTTAAGCAACCCGCATTTTCATCTTATCTTACACCTTCATGCAACAACCAACGTCGTCCGCACCCTAGACAATCGTTGAATTTTTCATCTACCGACCGTTGCTACCGCGTCACTGCGTGTAACTTCGTTCATTTTGTACTTCATTGCGTATCTTCTCTCGAAACAATCGAACCTGTCGTGAGCTTGAAATACGAGAATCCCTTGACGAAATTTTCGACGGAATACGTAGGCACGTGCATACGCGCACGAGGACCTCCCGCGGAGGACTCGACGACTGATAAAAATGTTCCTACTTGATTCCGCCTCTCTGCGAGAAGCCTCCTCGCCCGCCTTTATCTCGTCTTATTTGGTACGGACGAATGACGAGAGACGCACGAGATTACTGCGCTGCTGCTCGTCCTGAGTGCGGTAGGTACCCCGCAAGAGTCAGTCTGCTGGATGATAAAATGACGGGGGATGAGACCGGACCGCATGTGATGTGCGGACACTATCCTCGTTATGCTCGCGAGCACCATGCGCCGCATCAGTGAATGATGAGCGCTGCGGAATTTCAGTGCAGGAATCCGCGCATGCTTTCAGAATAACATGCATAGATCTTGGAAGAAAAAGGATAATTTAACCGGAGAAAATATTGCTTGAAGTTTTTTTTTTTGCTTAATAAAGCATTAGAAATAGGATTTTACGTTGACAAATTAATGCATTTAGAAAAATATAAAAAATAACATGCAAATAAAATTATACATCTTTGTTCTTTAAGTTGCAAATTTTTAGTTTAAACGAAACGAGAGCTGCACCACTTCTTCTGTAGAACTCAACGTAAGGTGCTGGAATCTGCACCGGACTCGCGGACGTACACACGAAAGCTCGTCTCGCCGTTTCTCTCGGCACCAGTCGTCGTCGTAGTCGTCGTCATTCTCGAGCTAACGCTGAGGATAATTTATGTAATTCATTCGGCTAATATCGGCGCGCCGTGTCGTAAAGCGTTCGCATAACCAATTTGGCACTAAAGACCTCGGCACGAGGGCCCTTTAAGGCCCCTCTCGCGGTGGGCAGTGCCATAACATTACAGGTTACGAGTTGCCCCGCGCACCTCCGGCGTCCACATCCATCGCAGTCATCCTCGTCGTTGTCGTCGTTCTTTTCCCCCCTTTGCGGAATGTTTCGTTACCCCACTATCCCCTTCGTCCACGGTTGCGTGCCACTTTTTTCCAGCGTGCACCTTTTTCTTTGCGTTCGTTCTGGCGTCAGGTGGAGAAGCTGTGCGCGGCCGATGGCGGACGATATTAGCATGGTAACTGGTGGCCCCAGCGGGCGCCTTATTAAATTTGTACCATAAGCAATATCGAGATGCGGCTCGGGGCCGTTTCAATTTGCCGGTCTGGAAATTTAAGGCTCATCCCAGACTCCGTCCCGCTCGTTGTCGGTGCTACCGCGTCGTCGCTACCGATGATGCATTGCAATTACTCTATCGCAAATCTGCGCGGCAAAAATCGGCGGATGTGAAATTTTACACGCGCTCGCGACTATTGGTTTTCTTTTTTCCATTTTTTTTCACAAATCTCATGAATCGTGTCGTGCTGTAACAATGAGTACAAACGCTAACGTTCCTGCGATCAATTTTTTTCTATTTGTCATACCGCTATCTACACGTGTAAATTGTGGAAAGGAGTTGCCTCGCGACGCTAATTTCATGCTCACGTCCGAATGCGACGCATCCACATATCAGAGTGTTTATCGCATTTCGTGAATTAAATATCGTAACGCGGATACAATACTGTAGCGTAGTTTATTACTGAACCGCTGATGCCGCGGAACCAGTTGCATCGCTACCAATCTACTACTTGTGACTCGCAATAGAATTGGCTATTTATGATTTTAGTTCAACTATTATTGTATCATCTATTTACGTACGCGCAAATCTCCAAAGGTATAGAAAAAAAAAAAAAAAAAAAAAATTCATTTATTTAGAATGGAAGTTGATTTAATATTTTGTCGACGTCAATAAATTAACGGTCGTGTCAAATATCGTTTGCAACAATAATACCGAGATATCTACGTCATTGACGCGTATGAAGAGAAGGAAAAAGTTCGAAACAAAATGACGTAATAAGATGTCAGAGCCAACGGTACCATGCCACTAATGATTACAAATGACTGGGCCAGTGTACTTGCGCTGACCAAAAGGGACGAGTTCGGTGATCGATCGACCACACCAATATCAGTCGATTCGATGTGGAACTCATTCGATGTGGTGTCCCCGTAAATTTCTCGACTAATTTTTTCTCACATGACGCTCAAGTAAAGAGAGAAAGAGAGCAAGAAATGTTTGCAGATGAAAAGAAAACATGAAATTCGCAAAAAATAAATAAAAAGTATATAAATATTATACATATATGTAATACTAAATACAGAATTTAAGTTATCTCGAATGATTCTGTGCGATGTTCGCTATAATTCGTTAAACAGTTGACGTTACCGCTACTTTTATCAGGCAAGCAACAACCATAACCAACAATCATAACTATCATTAAGTTAAAAATGTTGTAATGGTGCGCAAAAACTATGCGTGTAATTAAAAAAAAGAAAAGAATTTCTATTCCCAAAAACTTAAATATCGTTCGCTGCTGGAACATTATCGGACCGATTGTGGCTAAAGAGATTGCAACATCTGATTATACTCCGATTCCAAATTGCTTTGACACGAATGCGTACAAAATTGGATATATTTTTGTACCATTTAGAACGAAGGTATTGCAAAATAAAGAAGTATAATGTTTTTGATAGAAAAAATTGTTTTTCTAAAATTGACCTATTTCTCGTGAAACAGGTATCATGTTTCCGTGCTACGCCAGTGCTGAAAATACTCGGACCACTTCGCAATTTTGCAGTGAAAGCGAAGACAAATCCCAAATGGCTGAGTAAAGAGTTTCATAGCGTGCGAACGTCCAGTGACGAAGTAGATTTTCAAGTAAATATAATAAGAGTAATATTAAAAGTTGATTAAAATGTAATATAAATCAAACACATTAGATATTATTAAACATATTTACAGATAATTCTTGAGCATGGGAAAAACATATTAAGCTTTAGAGGCTACGATTATTATTTTCTCACTAAAGCAAAGGACA
The DNA here is from genome assembly GCA_014825685.1 of Pseudomyrmex cubaensis. NCBI lineage: Eukaryota > Metazoa > Arthropoda > Insecta > Hymenoptera > Formicidae > Pseudomyrmex > Pseudomyrmex cubaensis. Next base: position 10,818 of record QVOA01020046.1, read on the forward strand.
TGCTGATTCCAGGCAATGTGACGATAAATCGTGTAGCGCACGAAGGTATAAAACTCCATTTTTTTTTTCAGTAATAAAACTACATTAACCACACAGGTTTTTACATTGTTGTTCTTTAGATCTACTCAGCACTAAATGGATCGGACTAATAACGGATGTAGTTGTTACGAAAATTTTTGAGATTCGTATCATTAAAGATGTTCGTGAAAGAGTACTGTACATAGGTGATGACAATCATACTATTCTTTTCAAGTACGAAATATGTGAAGTTGACCCAGATGGAACTATAATAAAGTCTGTAAGTTATTGAGATCTTCTAACCCGAATAAATATTACAGATTTTATTCTTGTAGGAAATGAAGAAAATACACTGCAAATGGGAACCAATAGGAGAGCAACCATCAGACTGTCTGCCACTAACCATATTTCAGAGCGGAGTAAATAAATAATTCTTTTTTTAGAAAGCCTTTTTCAAAAAAGAAAAAACGTAAAAACGTCTAATAATAATTTATTCTTTTCGGCATATTCTGCTACTGTCTATTGTATCCTACCACATTTGTTCCTCAAAAGTTCACTGAATTCATTTTCGATATTGTGCGCATTATTTCAAAATACTAGAAGCTTATTTCAAATGTAGCATCTTTCTTATCGATGCGGAAGAGATCATGACATCGATGACACAGATAAGAATGCAGTGAGATACGGCGCAATTTCTTTTTATTTTCTACAAGATGTATCTGTCTGCAACGCACGCACGTAGATACGCGGCAGATAGAGCTCGCGATATCGGCTGATTTCGCGCGCAAATAGTGTGCGAATCGCGCATGAGTTATTGCGAGATCGGCCGCGTGAAATTTCAATAAAATTACTTTATGTGCGTAAAGAAAGAGAGTAGGGACAGGAGAGAAGGTACGAAAGGAGCGCGGAGGGTGGCGCACAATCGGATTGAATTATCGCCGTTAAATTCCGCATTTTATGCGCTGTTCGCTTGCCCTGTCAGCACCGGCGGATGGAGACATTATAAATGTTAATTGCACGAATTGCACAGTTATCGCGCGCGACGTTGTCTTTTTCTCACTCTTTTTCTTCTCTCTCTCTTTCATCTACATTACATCTTCTTCTTGCTCTTCGCAACTTCTTTCGTCTCTTGCAACATCCTTGACTTCGCATCTTCTTTCTTCTCGCGCCCTCGCCGTCCCATTTCTTCTCGCTGAACGCGAGAGACTGCATTTGCATCTCAATCTCGCCGTTGATTTAGCAGTCGTCCGGGACCATCACTCTTGCCGCGGGAAAGGTCGACTTTAGTATTTTTAGATTAGCCAGTCGCGATATATGTGGCCTCTCGCGAAGCACTTTTTCGGAGGGTGGAGTACGAGTGAAACCTTTTCTCTTTCTCCTTGGCGCGGCAAAGAGAGTCGCGCACGTTCGAACGTTCTTTAAATTGTACACGGAAACGGAGCTCGACCAGAGAAACCAGGAAAAAGATCACGCGAAGGAGGTCGACTTTTGTCCTTGAAACGTGCGGATGGACGGGGGGATGCGTCACGGGTCGGCGACCCCGTTTTTACGTACTCGCACTCTCGAAAACGAGTTGTCGTAACTCGCAGAAGTCGAATTTACGTTGCGCGTATATACGCGACTGAATCCCGTTAAAAATACAGGCTGCTTCGTAAGCTCTAAAGCGAACTATAAGTATGTGTTTGTTTGAATATATACATACACACGTGTCTCTTATGCAGTTACGTCTTAGTTTTTTTTATTAAATTACAAATATTGTAATTTAACCAATGTGCCAACATTAGATCAAACAAGATTGAAAGACGTGTCAAAACGAAGATACGATTTATAGTTCGGTTTTAGCGTCTCGATGAACTGTGTAATTTCTCAATCAAACATTTTAACGGGGATTTATGATCCAAGACGCGTAAGAACGTAAAACCGTCAAAAAAATTCTCTCTAGCATTTCTTTATTTACGAAAGCGACACACACCACAGATCATACAATAAAACGGCGTTTGTTACGACGCAGCTCCCGCATTGCGCCCATGCCAGAGCATCGGTCGAGCACTATATCATCTTACAAGTTAACTTTTATGACGGCCCACCTGCCGCCATCTTGGAATGCGTAAATAAGCGCTATCTTGATCTTAATGCATCCGCGATCCCGCTGCATCCAGATAGCACGGCTGCGACAATCGTGACCGCGCCGGAGAGCAATAGTACGATCGTTGGTCGAAGTTAAAAGACTAGTAAGAGAAAATGAAATCGATAAGCAAACCGCAATACCGAATTTATAATTTTTAATAATTTTAATTCATTAAATCTAACTATGTACATACAATTTTTTAAATTGTTATAAACATTGCTATTTATGTAGAAATTATTACGTAATTTCAAAAGCAAAGAAAAATGTCCACTTATCTAACGTAAATGGTAAACGCATATTTGCGCGCAAGAAAAGAACGTCACGTTGCACGTTGACAGGCACTTGCTCAACGTACACAGAGGCGGGTGCATCTAGAATGCAGGCTTGTGCAGTTGTGTCGTCGTACGCTCCGTACAATTTCCGGCATGAGGGACGGAAGTTGTCATTGGCAAAGGCGCGTGCCAGACACGCGACCGGTCGCGCCTATATTCGCTTTGCTTCGAACCAGAGTGAGCCTCGACAATTGACGTTAATGGGATGATCGTAGTAGAAGCCGATAATTGCGCGATCAATCCCAATCGTTTGGTCGACGTTCGTGTCCGACTAGCAATGTCGGAGGTGCGCAAAATAAACGCGTCCAGTCATCATCAAAATTATATCTAGAAAAAAGTGAAACTGTCGTGGGAAAAATTTGTTTTTACATTTTCCTACGTACATAATTTGCGGGATCTAATAAAAAAAAATATTTACACACATAACGATAATATTGTCAATTAGTTTGATATAATATCACATTTGTTAACAACTGACAATGCACTGCAAAAATATGCGTATATGTACATATGTTTAATAATAGAGCAGCGCATGTAAAATGGTAACAATAATTGGCTCTAATTTAATACCGCGCCTTTATCACGAAGATTGATAAGCTCGCGAGTCTCAGCGGCGTGTAGCATAATCGGGCCATAATAATAATGTAGCCAACGGAATTGCTGCACGTACCGCGAAATAATAACAGCCGTGTGGAGTGCGGATAATAAGGAAGCGGATAAATTATTTTCGAATTACACGGTTAGCGCTAATGGGTTGATCGTGCAGTAGCTTCTTGTGCGAGCCGCGTATGCGCGGCGGTGCGCGCGTACGCGCGCTAATACGATACGCGTTCGCCATAAATTCTAACAAAAACTTTTTTGACAGATGTAGAAACGCGATATGCTGCCGCAAAAGCGGTTACCTGCTACAATATTATGCATATACGCTAATAAAGAATGCATATCTGCTTAGGAGAGTCGATAATTACAAAACGTCAACCGTTATCTTAGAAATCGTGCGGGTAGTCGCTTTGCGACGCGTGCACCTGCGCTACGGACGCGTGCCGATGCGCTCGTTTGTACTCGGCGCACGCAGGCGTGCGTGAGCGCACATATACAAGAAAATGCGTGTCCACGGTTTCTACGTAACGACACGGAGCTACGGAACGTATGTTACGTTTGGCTTCGAAACAATAGTTGCCATGGTGAAAGAGTGCCGGCAAACACCCGCGCGACACCTGATTTCAATAGGCTCGACACGGCACGAAAAAGGGAACAAAAGGGAGCGCGCGCGCGCGAGACTTCTTGACCTCTTCCACGAGAAAAGGGAGCTGCTCCACTTTTCGAAGCGTTTCACGACAGAAACTCTTTGTCGAGTGTCGTCGTGAGACGATTGTTCGTGTCGTGGCTTGGGAATTCAAGATGAAAGCAACGTCACGACGCCTCAATCTCGCTGCTGACGACGACGACGAATTGTGCCGGATCCTTTGGCATTTCGATGTCACGCGATATTTTCAACACGACAAGACACGAGCGCGTCATGTTTCCAAGTGCTTTGAAAAGAACATAAAGGATAACCTTTTTGTTTTTTTTTCTGCATAAAAGTTAAAAATAACGTCACACATTAGAGCTTTGTAATTTCACAGTACTGTTAAAATGAGTTTTTAAAAATATTAAAATTAATAAAAATAAAGTTATGCGCGCATGTATATATTGATAAATGTATGTAATGTTAAGTCATGAATATATAATGCAATTTGGCTCACGTTCAGCAAAAGGGGAAAACGAAAGAAACAATAAACCCTGTCTGCAAACTGCTTCGACCACGAGATAATAATGAGCGATTACAATAGCGAGTGCACGGCGCACGAATTAATTTTATTTTGTTTGACTTCGAGCGACCTCGATGACTTTTGTATACTTATCCCACGGGGACTTCTCTTGTTTGTGGATCTTTCTATTACCCATCAACGATATTTCAACATGTTAGGTTTTTGTTTTACTACGGCAAGTAGCGAGCGTATTCTCTGTCCATTTAGTTCTTATTGAATACGGTCGAACAGCGACACTTCCGTCTAGAAAGAAAAGACTGAAAGAAAAGATTCAAGATTTGACGCGCAAATCCACAGCGTTCCGTTATGCGCATCGTCGCCGCGGAACACCTCCGTAAACCCCACCCCGGCTGATGTCGGCCGTCGATACATTCGAAATATCGGTACCGTGACGCGCGTGCAACCGCGACGATAATCCTTCTACATTTAACATCCGAACGCGTGGGTATCAACATGCAACCCGGTGACGATTTACATTTGCGATTTTCACCCTCCGGCAAAAATGCAGGCCGACAATACAGTCGGGATATCGCACGGGATCTGGTCGCATGAAAAACGTCTTACGCTTGTGCAGCCTCCTACAGTCCACCGACGACTATTTATAACCATCCATATTTTCTACAATATGCTCGTGCGGCGCAACGCGCTAATTCTTCATCGAGATTGTGCGTCAAACAAAATCGTTTTGAATGTTCGCGACCATAAATGTGGAGAAAGTGTTTCTGTATTATACAATTCGAGTTATAATAAAATGTATATTATGTCAAAATTCGTGTGAAGAAGATCGTGAAACACTTCCCTGAAAACCTGCTCTGAGATGGCGGTTAAGGTGCACTACCACCTGCAGCCGCTACCAAGAGGTACCTGCGGGGTAGCAAGGCGGCGCAGTCGAGCATGATTCCTTCACATATGTTCACGGAACACCAGCGGTCAGAAACGCGTGCCAGAATTCGCTGTTGGTGGAGGGGCCCTCCGCGAAGGACCTGCCGACTCCTGGAATCACGCAAGCATGAATCCGCCAAAGGAGTACGTCCTGCACCTGCAGCCCCCAAGACGGGGCGCACCTACGCCAACAGTGCGTGAATCCTCGGCATGTGACGCCGGGCCACCCTTCGTCTTATCTCTTCGTTACTTTGAACTAAAAACACTTAAAATTTATATTCTTCTTATATCTTTTAGAATATCAAAATCTATTTTTTTTTTAAACTTATGTTGGTTTAATATAACAGTTTTAATTCTTTAACAACTGTAAAACAACAATTGTTTTTAAAATCAGATAAAGTCAATAACAATTGTTTTTAAAATCAGATAAAGCATCAAGCTTATTTTTACTAAACGTTAGTCTGAAATATTACTTGTAGTCAATATTTAAAATTTGTTATATACAGTAAGGATATAGCCACTTACTTGAATTTTTAATACTTAATATTTCTTTATACGTGAAACGGCAGAGGATACCTCCAGCAATAGGTCTTGGGGGTCACTCGGCCATGTCTCCACCGTGGAGGGTGTTCACGAAAGTGGCGATGGCGTGCATTCACGAGACCGTGACAGACAGGTGACACGCGCCGGCCACGCGCGCACGTTACGCAGCGGCCGTGCGGGCGTTTTGTACACGCACGGGAGGTTAATTTGAAAATAAACAGTTGGAAAATGGACAAACATTGGCAGGGCACTTACGCATTGACGTTGTCTCCTTTGATCATTATTCTCGCATAATATATCGATATTAACATCAATGTTAGTTAAAACAAGTCTCGTTTATTACGTTACTTCATTACGTTACCGTGTTTAATATCGCATATCAAAAGAACTTAAAATACGACATTAGAGTATCAAATATTTATAAATATTTTAGCTGGTAGATAAACTTGCCCGTGTAAAGTCCAAATACTTTTTACATTACATATATTTACATGTGTTTACTGTGATATCGTGACCCGTGTTCGAGTCCGCAACATAAAATAAATAGTACGAGATGTCCACAGTTATTAACAACGATGTTGTAAAAGAACGATCACACACCGTACACCGTTCTGAGAACCAGGGCCGCATTAGGATACAATCCGACTAATTAAATAATTATAAAATAACAACAAATAAATGTCAACTTATCGCGATCAAATATATATTTATTTCTTTCGTAAAATAAATCAGATTAATTTGCTCAATGTATTTTTGTTTCTTTTTTGTATGCAAAAGTAAAATTACCTGTAGCAGCAAAACGCGACGAGATTCGGCCCTGCTCCAAGACCTTTTCCGAAGAAGTTCTTCGAGTCGATATACTTAGAGTAATTCACGAACAGGTTTACATACTTTTATCGTGTAATCGTAGACGAGCGAATCGTGCGGTGATCGAGGGCAGGATTACACGCCCTCCGGCGAACGGAAGTATCGAGATATGGCGCGATAAAACGAAGCTCCAGATCACGGTCCTCCACGAGCTGAGAACCTCAGCCGGTTTGGCCGGCTAACGGATAATTGCTAGTATACGCAGCTTACCGAGCAGAGATTACTTAGCATCTCATATGACTACTATATACGTATACGCGCTCGTGAGATAAACGCCAACATAGTTTAAGAAACAATTTTTTTTGGTAAAAATAAAAACAAAGTGAGAAAATATATTTGTTAATTAGTTCCATTATATGTACTTGATTAAATGTGCGAAGTATTTTAAAAGATAGAAATTTGATAGAAGTAACGATTGTAAGACCGTTTTTTTATTGACACGAGGTCAAAGAGCAGAGAATGAGTCGTTCCGTAACGGTTACCTTGTTCCACCATGAATTGTGAGTTAGAATTAGATGATAAGTATCGTTGTTCTTCGATGTCGTTCAAACGTTGAGTGCCCTTCTGCCGAGTCATCCACGTGAATAATTGACCACCGATTGTGGTCTCCAAAACGAGTGATGCGACAGTACATGAAACGTATTGATCATCGTCGAATTAATCCCGCTAGATAGTTGAGAAAGGACTATCTCGATGACCTCTCTCCCCGGAGCCAATATTTGCGGTCCCATTGTTCCTCCCGAATAATACAATCCCGCCTCTGGTCACAGAGTATCTACAGTACAAAACGACTCTCTCAAATTGTATTATATAATAAAGTAAGAGAAATTAAATTTTTTTTTATATACGATTTGCAAGAGAACGGGCTGTAAGCCCGTAACAGTCAATCGTGCACGCACAATTCAACAACAAACGTTTGCTATTCTTCTGAAGCTTTAATCGGATAACCTGCGCACCTCCAGCCATTATCGTTATATAGCATTATAATCACCTGCCATAATTTAAGCCGGCAGTTGCTTCGGGCCTGCGTACGCGCTTGGCGGGCGAGCCGCGTGAAACACGCGGCGTTATATTATATGTATATACGGAGTTTCCGTAAAGCTGTATCCAAACAATATGAAGACCCGCTTTCACGCGCTCCTCCCGCGTCAATCCTACCGTATGATCTCGCGCTAGGCGATAAACATATTCGCGTCTCTTTCTCTTTTGTGGCGCGCTGTGGATATCTGTGAGACGTCTGCGCTTAACGGCGGATAAAGCATGACGGCGTGCTCGCGGCCATATAAACCTCGGTAGTAGGTACCCGGCTGGATATCCATAAATCTATTTGATAGTAGAAAGTCCTTCCATTATTCTCTCCACTCCACGGATTTATCCGCCCGGCTCTCCGACACGCGGACCACGCTCGATATGTAACTCCTGCCGGGCAATAAAAGGTACCGGTACGCGCTATCGGTGGTCGTGGGGTGAAGGTTGGAGAGGAGCCTTATCCTTTCCGAAGGATATGCGCGAAAGACCTGTGTGCCAAGGATATGTCCCATTTTGCGACGCGCGACAATATACAGAACGCTCTTTCTTGCTGGCTATTTATGCGCGTAAAATACACATGAATTGTTTTATTTATTCGTATTTTTACACTACACTCTCTGAAAAAAAAGAAAAAAATAATAATAATTGACATCGTAACAGTAATGACGAAAGTGTCGTAAAAATGCGCGCGTTCGAGTCACATTTCGGCAACGTTACAGGTAATAAAGAGGCTTTATTCCGGCGTCTCCGGCGATATATACGAGGTTGTAGAAGTCGTCGCCGCCGGAGAAAGCACCAATTACGGAAAAGAAAAGCGATCTCGGCGTGACAACGCGGTTGGTCCGCGTCGTTCGCCACCGTCACCGACGAAGCGCGAACGATCGCGTTGTGTGGCTGGCTGCGTCTCGTCGCGGCAAGCATAAAACCATGCCGTTTATGGGTTCGGTACCACCGTAATTCACAACATTGTCCGTCCGCGTTATTTACGGCTCGCTTCGTTACGTGCTTGTCTCTCGTTGTTGTCGTGCCCTCGTCCCTGCCGCCCTGTTCCTGTTCCCGCCGGCATCGTGTCCCATATCGGGATTGGTGGGTGAGGAGAGGGCGAGATTTTTGATTAGACAAGAAGAGACACTTCATCATGCAGGAAATATCGGATTTCTTCGCCGTCGCATAGCGCGCACCGCTCGTACGCGCTGCCGCCGAACAATGCGAAATGACACCGGCAGTGCTGCGATCGTTTACGCTGCGAGCGTATGCTGTAATTTAGCGTCGGTACTATGTTAGACGTTGACGACAGGGTGGGCTACCAGTTGGATCGTAAAACGACAAGCGAAAAATTCGTCGGGCTATTAGTATGCGGCGTGTCTATGACCAACATGCGGAGCGAAAGTCAAGGCTGGCATGTCTCTCGCGATGGTTTACTAGACCAGCGGGCACGCCAACATTGCGCACACGCGTTGCGGAATCTCGTTCTCTACAGAGACATAACTTTCCTCAGAGAGAGGAATGCGTGTCCAATCAGAAATGTATCAAAACTAAATATAGAATATCAATTATTCTGAATTTCTGTGTTCGTAAATTACATATTTTCTAATCAGATCGCGCGTGTATATAATCCACCTGTCATTCTGTCATTCAACACGAACAGATATCAAACATTTTAACGTAGTTTAACGACAGTAATTGCACTGTCTCGCTGTCATTTGGTAGTAAAACAATTACGAAGGCAGCGGTAGCAGCGCGGTCTATGATTTCTCGCGGAGCGAAAAGGCGACCTTTGCGTGTCGCATGCGCGAGCGTACTCGTGCACCTTAACACAACGGCAGGCAAATCATCGCGAGAGAGAAAGACGCGATAAAGCTCGCGGGCGGCCTTATGCAAAGCCAATATGGCGGGCGTGTCTGTGATGATTGAACGAAGCAGGCAGCAGCGTGCACCGCGGCGATTCGACCGACCGACCGACCGACCGACCTCATATTTCGTATTCATAGAATTGCCTGAGAACTGGGAACAGGCTACGTTCGTTCTCGTCTCCACTGTGCACGAACGCGCGGGACCTTTCGAGCCCTGCTGCCTCGGGCCCTTTTCGCTAGGTCCCGTCGCGTTTCTCTGGTCTGTTTTCTTCGGATTCCGTGACCTCCGTGCATCTCGTACTTCGATGAATTCTCTTGTTCCTTGTTTGTTTCTTGTCGTAATCAAATTAATTGTGATTTTACTTGTTTCAAGTTTTTTAACATTTGTTTAATATTTCTCAACAATATAATCACATTTTATAACATCGAGACAAGAATTGAATCTAATAGAAAAAATTCAAGATTTTATATGTTATTCTACATAAAGTTTTAATAGTTAATCACGTCACGTTACAAGCTGCGATATCACAGTTTATCGAGCGGCTTTGAATAAATAAGGCGAATTATAGAAATAAATAGAGCCGTCGAGCGAGTCGTATGAAAGCGTGCCAGCGGCGGGACGAGTAATCGCGATCGGAGCGAGGGTGAGCGAGAAGAGACTAGGGAGATACGAGAGACTGTATACGCGTGGGCGAGAGATCGAATGTCATACAAATCGCCGGTAACCTAAACCAAAACCAGCTCGGCTCGCGCGCGAGCCGTCTTGGATCATCAATAACCGGCCTCTGCGTTGGTATCGGCGATCGAGCGATCTTCAACAAACGAGAGAGAGTGTCGAAGAATAAGAAGATGAAAAACTTCGCGCAGATCGCTCGAACACTGTGACTATATTTTTATTCTTACAAATAATCAGAAAATACAGGTGATGACAATTTTATCAGTATAGTTATGGATATTTTTATATTATACATACATACGTTCAAGATTTCTCTCTGCTGTAAATTGTAGAAAGTACCGTAGAAAGCATGTTTTCATTTCGTTCGAAGTACAGAAGGACTCTCGAAATCATTGACGTTTCTCGAATGATATTTCGAGTATAACAACGTAGAGCGAGAAACGGTGGCGTAATCGCGTTTACGCGTGCCGCGCTCTAGAAAGTCGCAGAATTTTATCGGCGAGGAGATTGGCAGTGAGAGTGACTCGACCTATAATATATATCGACGGTTGATCGAGGATCCTCACGTGGGCGCAGAGGACCGCGCGCGGTGAAAAGGCGCTTAGATTGGTATGTCATCGATCGAAGAGCGATCACGGCGGAATTCGACGTCTTTCTTTCCTATTAAGTCAGCAAGACGTTGCAAAACGTTCGCCGGGGTAAGTAAGAGAATATTTCGCCGCGATCGGTCGTTATTCGAACTTGCTGTTGGCGGCGAAGGCACCGCGTGTGCTGCGCGGCCAGTCAGGTGTGACGACGACGGAGCGCATACTAACGCGGGGGCATAGGCTAACGACTACTGCCTCTTGTAATTGTTCTTCGAGATCGAACGAATCACAACGGATACATCAATGGATTGCCACTGTCAATCCTTTTGAGGAAATCAGCAGCAGAATGAGCAGAATCTCATAATTTCTATCGTACTTTTGCAAGTAAATTAGAAATAACATTCTCACGTGCAAAAAACTTTTGTTGAAAAGGAATAAAACAGAACAGAGGTTTAAGCGTGCAGAGAGAATATATCTACTTGCGAACTTGTAAACTCATTAAAGATTAGAATTGCGAAACGCAAATCGCACTCTCGAATGAAATTACAATTGGAAATTCTGGGGGCCGTTCCGGCGAAGGACAAACACGCGCGGCTACCGGCACGAGATCGGCTTCCCATGAGGTCGAAACTAGCTGGCAGTCGGCGGAATCGAACGTGCTAACACGGGGTTTCCATTACCCGATTCCGCGAGAGTGCACGCCGCGGTATAAGAGGGCTGCTGCCTCAGGCTGCTGCCCGGCTCGAAACCGAGTCAAGATTGCCGGCGACTCGGTGGCCCCTGTTAGGCGAGATTACAGGCCGGGACAGCACCTCATCTGCTCGGGGTCATAAGTCCCGTACCTGCCCGGAAACGCATTTTCCTACCGCGCCGCGTATCGCCCGCTGGAGACCCTTTGCTCCACCTCTCCTTCCCTTCTTCATCGTTTCCCGTATTTGCGCGTACTCGCGGGGAGAATATATCGCCCGCGCATTACTCGGCGCATTGCGAGATATTAGCTTGCGAGCTCGAGTTACCAACTCTCTGGCGCCAGGCATCTACAAAATCTCTCTGACGTAACGACGCTCGTCGGCGCCGACCGTTACACGCGAATTAAGCGAAGGTATAACCCTAACGAGAATCACGGTGGAGCACTTTCCGCCGTTGATGCTTCAAAAAGTCGCCCGCCAACTGATTGTTCTGTTCGTTCGTTCGTCATCATTAATCCTCGTGACGTACGCGTCGGTTCTATCTCGTGGATATACGTGACTCAAACACATCACAGAGCTTCACCGGATGGCGCGCAAAAATTCGACTCGCCGTAATTGACGACGGTGTAGAACGTTAATGCGGCTGTTACCGGCAAAGTGTAAAAGTCAATTACAAACTACCACGAGATAATTAGCGGCTTGAAGCGCTACTTCGCCAGTGAAAAGTTATATACCGTAATAATATCAAATAAATATTACATTGAATATTATAAAAAAATGTAATACTTATTTTTAAAAAATTGCAATATAATAAAAGCGTCAAAGAAATATCAGACTTGACGTTAAGCATATTGCACGGAAGTGCTTCATACTGAAAACGTTATTAAACCGTTATTTATGCTTCCTCCGTGCAATAACGCTAAGTCGAGTTTGTCGAACGTCAACCGGCTGCAAAGTGGATGCACGCCTCCATCGCTTTATTTGGAATAATAAACGCGAGGAGGAGCGAGTCGAGAGGATGCTTAAGAGGAGCCGAACGATCAGCGAGCTCGTTCCTGCGGCACGAGACGGTACTTACCTAATAGTCGCCATTATTCTAACGCTGCGGACGGTTAACCCCGCGGGGCCACTAGGCGTTATAACGCCATCGGGGCATTTCTCACCATTCGCGGAAACAATATCGGCATTACGTGAGGCGAACATAGCTTAGCCGCGCGGCGTGATGTACGAGCGAGGCCACGCACGGTGGTATATTGAGCCATTAGGACGTACGCGCGAGAGCGCAACTCATCAGAATAATGAACAGACAACGCCCACAGTGCAGAATCGACATTATTATTAATAATTGACACCTGCGTGCGTGAAACAAAATAGTTAGACGTTCACACACAATAATCACATGTGATTGTCGAGTTATGTAACGAAAATGAGGTAGAATTTGCAAACCGTCGTACGAGTAAGTTTTAAATTTTTATTTCTAGTTATTTCGACGTTGCAGCTTTCGATTCAATGACGATCGATATTCTTCTTGCAAGACGTTGGAGCGCAGGTGACGGGGTGGCAAGTGATTCGGTATGTTCATCCGGGGACAGGAATCGGGGCCCTTTGACGATGTGTAACGGAGCGTAGAAAAGTACGTTACACGCGGCGAAGGAACCCCCCTGTGGGTCCGGGGGTAAGAAGTCACGTGGGAACGGGGGTTAATTAAGACTGGGTGATGGCATATATGGCCCTCCGCGAGGCGGGCACAAATCACGACACTTGACTATTGTTGGTGCGGCTTTTTACTACCGCCGTGCTCTTTTCTGCTGGCCACCAAGAGCGAGACGAAAAGAATTGACGCTCGCGACCGTTAAGATGTTATCGTGTCTCGTACGATCTAGAACGACATTATGCACGCCAGGGGTAGTTCCGCGCGTCCGCGACGGACTAGGGGCGCGCGAGTTTTTGTCGTGACACATTTGTGCGCTTTGTGCGTTTCGCTCCTAAATCTTCGTGGTTTAATCTGGGACTATCGAATTACTTATTGTTGCGCGAGTTCTCGCTCATGTCGTTACACCGCATTAATATAGCCGTTTAAAATAAATTATGCAAGATGAAACGCATCGATAAGTTGCAAACATTTTTGAAGTCCTTTTGAAAGAGAGTCTGTTTATTTGTACTCTTAACTTTAAAATGTTACGCCTATTCTAATATTGTTTCAAGAGCAAGTCGTAAACATAATTTATTTGTATTGAGGCTATTACATTGTATCACATTGAATGAAAGATCCATCATGTGTTCTATCTCAGATTTTAGCAGATGATTGAACTGTTCAAAAACCGAATCGAAAAATGCATTTCAGAGTGCCAATTAGATGGCCGTTGATGGCCCGTTTCCTTGCAAAAGGACTCGCGAGCCACTTGTTCGACGATAGATTCCGAGTAGATTTTCCTCGTCCTTTGATCCGTCGTGCAGAAAAATGCCACCCCGCGCGATCACCCCAGAGTCCTCGAGCTCTGATCGCGATCTACGCGCACTCGCGTTCGGAACACGAAAATAATGAACCCGCATTAGGGGTTGCGGAGCTCGCGGATCGACGAAGATGAAAGGGCATAAACGAGGGGGGAAATTAGAAGGGGGGACGACGGTCGGCGCATTGTGCGCGAGTCAAGTGGCGAGACCTCGAGAAAAGAACCGGCATCGGCTTTTTCGCAACGAACGTCTCGGCGGCCTGTCGGAGTCGATCCTTGTACACTCGATATCCCTCGAGTAAATGGGGAAGGATTAGTGGACGTTGAGACGCGATGACGACTTTATTCGCATGTTACAGCCGCCGCCGGTGGTACGGCAGCGTCAAGCAAATTTACGAGCAACGGACGAAACTTTGTTCGCGGATAATGAACGTCCTCTTTGCGCGACAAAGACACACTCGTGCAGCCGAGTTATTTTTGCACTTGAATAGCGTTTCCCGCATAATGCGAGCGTCAACAAGTTATTCTTATTTATACAAATAAAAATGTTAATCGGTTGACATGCTTCGCAAGAGATATTTTCTCGAGATATGGAAATACGAACAATATAAATATCGTTTTTCGGCAAGAAAATATTCAGATACGGACGAAATAGTGATTTATTCGCATTAGTTAGTAAGTTACGTAATTTCGTGCTATATTTGGTCCGTCAATGCTGTGTACGAAGGAGGAAAACTTCGAGGTGCGTGACAATGTTGGAAGATCGCAGGTAGAACAACGCTAAACATTTATATATGTACGCCGATCCGGGCGTGACCTCACCCACATGATAGCGCGAACCTGTCGTCGTCTAACCGCGGAAAAGAAGACGAGAGAAGGAAGAAGAGGAAGAAGAAAAAGAAGAAGAAGAAGCAATTCCGACAAAAGCGACGCAGCGCCATTCATTCTACGGGAGACTTTTTCATATGTTAAACGTCTTGTGTGAAAAGAACTGTGGAGATTCGTACGAAGCGAGGCGTGATACTGAATCAAACGTCTTGTAATAAAGGATGCTGCCGTTTCAAAAGACCGTGGGATCAGTTTTGTATTTGGCCGTGGGCCGTTCTCGCGCGCGTGACGCGACGAGACAAGAAAATCCGAAAGAGTTATATTTAAGCGACATATTTTTTCCTCCACCGTTTACATTGTACCGCCGCACAATATCGCGGCTCAAAATTAATACGCAATTCGATCTATATACATATATATATATATATATATATGCGTGTTCGGATCTACGAATATCGAATTTCCCGGCGCCGCAAATAGGCTATATAATAAATGTACAATGGGATGTATAAAAGATACCAACATTCCATTGGTTCTCTCGTGAAAGTTCTATTCTGACATATCACAAACTTTCCGACGCATCGACTACTCATGATTACGCGTCTCAAAGGTTCATCCGATCCTCGCGGCATTCCGCTCGAGGAGCGTGGCAACCAGCACGGCGCGCTCTCAGCTTGAAAAGGTACAAAGGAACTCGCGCTCGCGGAGTTCGGTGCTCGAGTAACTTAACCCACACTTGGTACAAAGCGCGCGCTGACCTCCGTACGCCGACCTGAAAACAGGGGATCCGGGCGTATCTTCGTCGTACACCGCGTCGTGTACCGCGAGCACGGGAATCCAAGCTTCCTCCTTGCGGTAAGGATGCCTCTCGCTTAGTTTAACACAGTGGTAGCTACGAAAAAGTGGCGGCGGCTTCTTCAAAGGACCCGCGTGCAAATAGACAGCGCAGACCCGCTTGAAGACAATGCAACCTGAAACGGATAGTACGCGAGGGAGAGCTCGAGACAAGCTGATAGAACAAGAAAGAAGCGATGGAAGATGCGCTCTTCTAAGATAGAGAGCCACCTTAATCATGCTTGGATTGGTTTACCCGACATGATCCGTCCGCTCGACCAAGCGGCCTCTTTCACCGATTTTCGCTCGCTTTTGTGGTAAACCGACGACGAGAAGCCGGCCGCGATTGGAATTCGTGGAAATTCATTCTCATGTCGGTATTGTTGCGCTCATCGCTATCGTTTCTTTCTAAAAAGAAAAATGCGTACAGGTTTGAAGCGCGAAGGTTTCGAACAAGTAAATTACCATGAAATAGAGATTTAGAGTTTTGAGAAGAAAAGATTTCTTTGACTCATCAAAAACTGGTATTAACTGGAATTTTAATTTGGATTTTAGTGCTTTAAGACATTTTTGTACACTTAATAATATCATGGAATAATAATAGACGCTTATGTGTCTGAAAACTCCATGAAAGCCTCCAGTGATCGCATCGATCGTGAATCCTCGCCCGCGGCAATCGTCGATCACGTCGTTTTTACGCTCGCACACGTACGCATACGCGCGCGCGCGTGATCGAGCGCAGGTGGAGGTTGGTGCGCGAGCGGATGCTGGCGGAACAGGTTAATCTCCAGGATTCCAGCAATCAAAGTGCCATCGCCGTTTACGGCCATAGCGCAAGATTTACCGGTAATGTGCGTCGTAAGGTAGATTATATGCGCGTACCGGCGGCGCATAAACGACCGATTAATCCGAAAATACTGTCTTGGCCGTGGATCTTGTCTTCTCCCTTCTTCTGCGCCGTCCTTGCCGCTGCGCTACCATCGATTGGCCTATCTTCTTTCTCCTTTCCTCCACAGCGACGGTTGACAGACGACCCTCCGCTCCCGGTGGAGCCGTTCCGAGAATAATTAAGCAAAACTTTAGTGAGCAATAATCTACAGCTGTTTATTTGACCGATAAAGCATGTGACGTACAGGCGGCGAAAAAAATGCTAATTGTAATGTCCACGCTAATGCGCACGCAAGGTCCGAATGACGAAGAGGCCGCGCGCGCGAGCCTCCCCGCGGTGGACGCTGGTCGTTCACGCGAACCGATATTCGTGGCTCCTAAACGCACCGCGAAGAGAATAAATTGTAGACAACCGCATGCTGCGTGCGCCAGCGCGCGATGTATGCACACGCGATGCAAAACATATCCGACTGCCGTTACCAAAGTCGAATGGCTTGTTAAGAGTCGCGGCGGAATTTCGCATGCCGATGAAGAAAGCACAAGAACATCGCGAAGGTAAATTCTTCCTACGAAATATCAAAATATTTTATTTTTTATTCCAGCTTCAACTTTCATACTCGTAAGAAAATATTTATTTTCCGATTCCTTATTGTAAAAACACGTACGTAGCGAATCAACGTCCACGCGCGTTGAAGTGCTCGATGCTTGACACACCTGAAAGTTCGTCACTTTCTACCGCGGCGATACATAATAGCAATTCGTGTCAATCGCGCATCGGCGCGATATTATCGACGCTTCTCTCGAGGCGCGGTTCTTCAATTAGCGCACACGCGTTACGTGGAGTAATCAGACCGCTTGTACACACGCGCGCGCGAAGGAGAAGGAACATGTAGCTTCGTCACCTCCCGGAACCTCATTAACCCAAAGCCGCTCAGCCGGTCTTAACCCCGTTCTCCGCGAAGTCGCTAGCAGGTCGTGCGCGATAAGCTAATCCGAAAAATTAATTCCCTTCTGTAGGGTACCAGGTGTCGAACCGACTGTCGGCTCACGCGGATGCGTGTGTGGGTGTGCGTATACGCGAGGACAAGAAAGAAAGACCGACGGTGGCCTGTTCGCGTAATTAAAACAAGCGTGACGAGGCCTAAACGCTTCCGGTGCCCGGACGCCGGTGCATATACGAGGGATCTCGGAGCCGGAAGCTGGATAAAAAGTGCCCGATGGGAGTGCGGTACGATGGATATTATCCCCGTGTATACGAGGGATACAGGTCGATGAACTTTGTACCACGTGAACTTGAGAAAGAGAGAGATTAGTCGGTGTTGGTTGTGTTCTTAGATCTTACATAGTATGTTGTCATAGAATCTTTCATGTTTTTGAACAATTTGTAAAATTTTATTTTATTTTATTTTACTTTATTTTACTTTATATGTAATATAAATTGCGTAGTTATTTTGAAGAGATATAAAATACAGAAATATATAGACTGTAATGACAATTTGTTGCACTGATAGTCAGACTGAATGGTTCGATAACGCTTTATTATTCAGCGAATATCAAGGTTAATCACGGATGAATTGACCGACCGTCAAATACATATAAGCCAGAGATAAAAAGCTCTCACGGTACGCGAATGACGGGAAAAGTATGAGAGAGTCTGTACTGACTCTCTCGCTCTCACCAGTGGTTAAATCAACATCAATAACTAACGCGCAGAAGCGGTGGATAAGGCCGTATACGATCGATTAGAATGAAATTGCGCGTTCCTATCGCGCGGTAGGCGGAGGTCACAACAAGAAGGCTGCGCCTAAGATGAAGATGGAGATCTTTGGCGGGGATCGCAGTCCAGGCAGTCCCATTATACTCCTTAACGGCAATCATCGGCAATTGTCTTCGTGTCACGCCATATCAAGAAAGGCAGCCTCCGCGTATTCAGATTTTACTAGCCCGGGCCTGAAGACGCGACGTTCCCGTGTCTCCTCGTGTCATCCTCCGTCAACGATGCCTCCACACAATGATAGCATTATCGTGTCACGAACGTGCCTCGATCATCTTCGAAGAAAGTAAGCGGCACGAAGACGAAGTAAACAGAGGGAAATCGGCTGAGACGCGGCTCGAATTGAATTTCTCAATCGTCTTGTATCAAGATGTGTACGTACATAAATACACATTCGAAATATTAATAAAACTAATAATATATATATTCTCAAAATAATTTTCAATATAAAACATTTGAGAGATATAAAACAATTTGCTTGTAGATAATTAATTTAAAAACTAATGACAAGTGTAGAGATGGAAAATCAGCAGGATGATTTGAGAGGGGGAGGGGAGATTGCCATTCTCTTGGACGCGATATATACAATTTCTTATTAGCACACTTTCAAGTCACGTTCCTAATCTTTTACGAAACAAAACAAATTAAGCCCGAGGTGAAACAATCTATCACAACAAAGAGATAATTTAATATTAACTCAGCAATATTCTAAACTAACTTGCCAGGAAAGTTCCACAGGATTTCTCTTCGGGGAACATCTGCGCACGAGCGAACGCGAGCGTGCAGGTTTTCAGGTAAGGATCAATTCTGCGGCTGGGGGATCCGGACACAAGAAGAAGCACAATATAGAAGAGATTCTTGAAATGTGACGTGCGACGTTACACGCTCGATTGCGAGCGTCGCATATGCCGCTTTTAACTCGTCTTTACGGTCCCTCGATGTGGACCGGATGTCCGTGGGAAGTGCAGGTTGCACCTTTGGAGGGTGATGAAAGAGTCCCTCGTGGGGAACCCGAAAATGGATGCAGCCTCGGCGACAGGTCTCGCACGACCTGGGCCAAGCCTCCCTGTGCATCGGGAATTTCACCTTTCGTATACCTACATATCGCGTCTTTCCCGCGTACAGGTGAGCGCCGATTATTCCTCTGGGTCGTGCGAAAGTGATTTCGTTGTTGTCGTAACATCGAACAGCGTGGCGCGCGTTTTCTTCCCGAGCAGAATAGATCGTTATGCGCCGTGAAATTTCTAATTACGGTGCTCGACAGTCATAAGCTGCTTCTTATTCGTTACCATTATAATATACATAACGTCCCGGGATATATCGATAAGTTGCGCTACGCTTCGTAAGCTTATGCTTGTCTATGAGAGAAAAAAAAAACAAAAACGATGCCCGATACATGCCGAACTTTGTTGCGACTGCCGTCCTGTGTCGAGACAGCAAAGACGTAAATGTATGCTTGACCTCCGATACGCGGAAGCTTGTTTCGAAGCATTTCGTTGTAACTTAAATAGCATTCACGGCTGGGACTCGATTATTGGAATTTAACTTGGATAGGTCAAACTATTCAATATCCTCGTATTACGTAGCAAATTACTAAATTTTTGTAACATAATTTTCATGTGATGCAACTTGTGTCTAATCAAGATAACGGTGAAACGATATAAACAAATTTTATTTTCTTTCTTTCTTGTTTTGTCTCTATTTGTAATAATTTACTTTTCATTTTCTGCATATGTCTAGCTGTTTCCACAGAAGCCATCTTAAATATTATATTTCTATTTAATTATTGCGGCGGTGAAAGAAAACATACACGCGGTAGATGAATTTTCAGAGGTAGTCATGTACGCGATAATGGGATTATTTCGCAGTCTACTTTTCAAACGGAATGAACAGCCTCCGGGAAATGAGGGTAGCCAGCATTACGTAAAGGGTTAATAACACTCGTAATCAGTCAGCTAAAGAGGGCATTACCTGTCCGGAGTTGGATATGGTCTCTCTTCTCTTGTAGGAGCCCTACGGAGTCTTAATATAACAATATACACGCTGCATATTATGGGGCAGGACGTGATTATACGCCGCGCAAAAACGTAACAAGGTAATATGACGACCGGCATTGGCGTGGAGATCAGTGGGTCGTTTTTCAAGCGACATACAACAACGATTTGCATTCACATAAACGAGATTTGCATTGCAAATAAATATTGTAATTTTTGCAACCAAACTATTGTAAAAAATAAATAAATAATTCATTGTTGTCGGAATTACGTGATGTTGTACGGTGTTAAAAGTCAATTGAATAAACTATGCTTTCAATACACCTATTTTCTCTCCGGAATATCTTTGCGCGGAAAGACAGGTATAGAGAGGTCATAAAGGGTCGTATCTAAGTTCGAAGCAGCATGATCCTTATAATGGATCCGTGGGGTTGCATTTCCCATGGAGTGACCGCAAGGTGGTCCATCGAGTTTCTCAGCTCTCCGTGCGCCGGGATCTCCGTCGGCACCAGGCTCCCATGGAGTCCCATAGACTCGTACACCTGCCCGCGCGATCACCGCCCCGTTGGAAACTTTCTCTCTTTCCCTCTCGCTTTCTCGCGGTTTCTTTCTCTCTCTCTCTCTCCGCGCTTCTCTTTGGTATCCGCGCGGCGCAATCCTTGCCTGCAGTTAATTCGAGTTCGAACGAAAGAAATCACTGGCGGAGGAAAAAAAAGCGAAGATGATTTGATCCACGAAGAGAAACCGTCGTATAGCCGAACGGAAAAGACCCGATAACGGTCGCTAATTAATTCGTGTTCCTGGCACGATAATTGGAGTACCTATCCGTCGATCGAATCCTTTTCCACTTTCCCACGTAATGCATCGCGCCGTCACCACCACGTGTGCACTCTGCGGCGATGGCACTCTCGGCATATTCCAAACACCGCCACCGCGCCGTCATACCATCTACGCGATCCCGCGAGCGGGAAAGACGCCGTGTGCTCGATCCTTTCTCACGTGTCACCGACGCAGTAAATTTCATTCCTCGTGCGCCTCGCTCGCGCTCATCTCATGTGAAACTCCGCCATTACCGTTGTGGGTGCATCGCCGCCGTTGCCGATCGTCTGGCTATGTATTCCACTTGAATCACGATCTGCGCGCGCCACCGGCCAGCCAAAGACACACCGTGATAGCGACCGATTCACGCCCCACTTTCCGGCCCACCTACGTCGACAATTACTGTTGTGTGTATGTATTTACGCTTACGGTACCATGTCAGATTCGGTCGAGATTTTCCTCCCTGAAGGTTTCTTAGTACGTTCAGTCGCAGAAACCAATATGTGCGGAATGTTTAAATTACAGCTTAAAGTATTTAAAAAAAACATTATTTTTATTGCAAAAATAGATTATAATATAAATATGATAATATATTTTTTAGAACATCAAATCACTTGTTGGTCTTGATCGAGATATACGAAAGCTTGCCAATGACAAGTCGACAAAGTACCAGCGGCAACGAAAGGCTGTGCCGCCGCTGTCTCTAGTTCTCACGAGGTTACGAGAAAGCGATTCCCTCTCTCTTTCTTTTTCTCCCTGCTCCCTTTCCATCTTTTACCCGATCTATCTTTCCCCGTGCTCCTTCCACGGTCGCGTACATCGCTCCTCATCCATTCAATGCAACGACGATAGATATTACTACACGTTTAAGTCACACGCCCTAGAATACGTCGTCGCAAGAATGATAACGCAGAGATAGCCAAAACAATTTGCCGAGTTTACAAACATTGATGTAATGGAAGAACAAAAAAGCGCACGACATTATTTGTACAAAAGATATTATTTTACACTACGCTCTATTTCTCTCATTTAATAAAGAAAAAATTGGCGAATCTAATCACTCGGCTTGGCTATTGCCACGTCGATCCGCCCCTGCCAACACCTGCCGCACGCTCGTTCGTCTACTTCTCCTCTTTCCTCACTTCCTTCTTCTCTTCTTCTTCACGCAGTCTCTTCGTCCGCGAGTTCTTCACCCGATCGTATCTTTCGGCGTGCCTTCCAACGCAGATTATAAACCGCAGGGATTTATGTCGATTCTTGGAATCGGGCCCAGAAAGAAAGGGCGCGACGTCACGATATTCCTCTTTTGCCTTCCCGTTCTCGCCACCCCCATTTCTTTCGCGCGCCATTGGATTATCGCGCGTGGACGATAAATCAAGTTCGCGCGCGAGCGAATACGAGATAGATATCGACGAGCAGCTTAGCTTATTTCCGACGAGAAAAAAATGCACGTATCCAATGACTTTACCAAAGATCTAAATGCATTACACACACACACACATAATAGTTTACATTAAATATGTAAATCTAACTTATATAAAAGCACTTTGCTATTTTAATTTTTTTATTTATTAAGGTATACTAACAGCGCGTTCAAAGAAATCGTTTCACATGATGATTTCTAGTTGGAAAATTTGTGAAGAAATTTAGAGCATCATTAGAAAACGCAAGCGGTTATCTATAATAGATCGATGTTCCATGAAATACGATCCGAACCGAATATCTACAAATCTTACGCCGAAACATGATGAGTGAATCTTCCTAAGAGCCTCTCTCTCACGAAGGTTGAGCATACGAAGAGAGCAACAACCGAGAAAACCTTCCCACAAAAAGTAACAGGTAGGTATCCTGTTTCCATTGAGCGACAGGTCTTTCGCCGTAGGTCTTCGATCGTCAATACCTGTCTCAAAGATTCGTGAAAGGGCCGCGGAAGGAAGGGCCTGAAAAATAGATTAATGTATGCAAAATGTTCCATTGACCAAACGTTTTTTCCCACCGAAACAAGTGGACCTACCTATCCTCGAGATTCATTCTGAAGAGTTTCCTATTTCACCTGCTACTCATCCTTTCCGTCCTCTCTTTCACAAGCGGTTATAAATAAAAACCTCTCAATGATTTTACGAAAATATTTTTTTTTCCCAGGAGTAGACTGTGAGAAGTCTATTCATTGACAGTATTTCTTCGCTCAACTGTTACTTACCACAATTTTTCCTGATTATTATTTACGATTAATAGAAAGATATAATCATGTCATTTATATCACAATATAAAGATACAATCTGTACTTTTATTATTTATAATATATACAGTTATTTTCCGTATCGCATTCTGATCTACTTTAAAGAAAACAAGCACCGGACTGCTGCTGCTCACAATCTTACTCGCAAGTCAAGGTTTATATCTCGCTAACATCGGGAGCGCGGTTCCTCTCCGGGAGTCGCGACTGGAACAGCCGAAACCGGCCGGTTGCTTTATTTTATGGTTTTTCGAGACAATGTTCCCGCCGGCCGTTTCTGCTCGCAGGAGCTCTCCGATATGGGCCGTGCGCGTACCCATTGTCTTCAGCGAGCGTACTCGGTGCGCGATGCGGTGCGACCCTATCGACCCGGACGCTACTTTATCCTCGCATTAAAACGGATCCCCGCGCCGAGCGCGGAAATTTCGTTCTGAAATTCATTACGCGATCGTGCAGCAAGCTCTGCGAGCGAACATCGCTCCGTAGCGCACCTTGTTGACTTTTTTAACGCCCAACTTGCGCGCTTTATTACAACGTCCGACGCGCACGCGAGCCGCTGTTTATTGGTTTGAAACTCGCAATGTCGCACCTGTACTCGTGTGAGAAGACAGTGTTTGAGAAGATAAGCCCTTAAGGAATATGAGAAATTTTTACAATTTATTAAATTATCATTCTTTTCGCCCGAGGCGGTACAAGTTAAAAAAGAGAGTTTACGGTAACATATTTATTTCTTTACACACACATACATTTGGACGATTTTATCAAAAGAAGAGTAGTAATTTTATATCAGAAAATCTTTATTGAACAAAAATATTTGAGACTGACTTTTTCTACAGAGAGAGAAAAACTCATATTCTTTTAATTTATTAAATTTGTTCGTAAGACGAATCTTATATGGAGAAAAGTAAAATGAAATACCTACCAAACGACTCTGTTCACACTTCTAAAAAATACGCTCGAAGAATGCGCGTCGTTCGGCATCCGCGAGATAAAATCTAACGTTACTTTATGAGCTGCGGGTGATTCTTTATGGCGTGGGGAATCTGCGCATAAGCGCCTTTTATCTCTCCTTTTGGCGACTTCTTAAATTTTTTTTTTCTCTCGGGGCTGTAGGCGCTGACAGCCGAACTTCCTCGCTGGAACCCGCTGCTTGATCGCGCCGCGAAATTCCAAACTGAGAAACTGATACAAGGAGATGTAACTTATTCCTTGATAAACGGCGCTGCTAAAATTATTTATCGTCAAGCTATAAAACACGTAATTCGAATTTTAGGAATAATTATTTCACATAAATTTAAGTATTAATTTAAACGTTTATTTTGTCGTTTTCGACACATTTTATTTGTAATAAAGAATAATGTTTTCATAATCTGTTTATGTTCCTACATACACGCAACAAATATCTACCAGTATTAACATAAAGCGATTCAATTGCGCTGTCAGTTGCGAACGCGAGAGGAATACTTTATCAACCGCTTATTCATGGCGATGTCCTCCTTCCCCACTCGATCCTCGCTCTTCTCCGCAAAAATCTCGCGCGCGCGCGAGTCGCGTGGGCGGCCATCTCGTAGGTGGAGTCGTTTTTGCGTGCACGCGAGTGCATTGTCTCTTATTGTCCACTGAATCTGTGTATATCCGCTTTCCAAAACTCTCGAACGCGCGCAGGTTAAGTTTCTCGTTTCTAGACGTGCGTCGCAGAGCGACCGCCATTGTTTCTTATCGCCCTACACATCTGCATCTGCTTTCCAAAAGGCTTAGAACTAACGGCGATTATATTATTCACGTTTTCCTCCTACGATCCGCTAATGTGTCTTCGTGCTACTTGGATGCTCAAATCGTAGGCAGCGATCGCTCTCGGTGAGGTACAGCGTCAGGTTTTTTGTATATGAAAATGATGAATCATCACAAATGCACAGGAAATCGATATCTTTTTGTCGAATATTTAATTAAGCATTTATTAACGATAATGAAATATTAAACTTACGCGCTAATTGGTTAAGATCAGCGCAAACTACTAAATTCTGTTATCTACAAACACCTTTTATCATTTATTTGCATTTATAAAGTTTCAATATTGTTTATATAAAATTATTATTAACAAATTATAAATGTTTTCTTATAAATTTATTTATTCTACAAAAATTACATATCATTACAAATATAAATACACAGTTATTTATAACATAACAAGTTTCTCTTCTTACAATTGTCAACAATATTATCACATATTCATGTACCGTGCGTTGTTTCGTATCACGGTTAATCTTGAATTGCGACACGTGCGCGTTCGTGAAATTTACTGAGCCTGCTCAAGCTGATACACCGAATCTTAAAGAGTGACACTGCAGATGCACACGCATCTCTAAATTCTTTCTTTCCAAAGCGACAAAGGATGTTGAAAAACTGCACGTCCGGAAGATTTATCAGTAAACATTGAATAAACGCGAGAAAAGTCGTCGCAATACAAGCATATACCTTTCACGTGTTCTAGAAAATGTTCATTCTCGCATATTTATTAATTACGTATACTGCAGCTACCTGTATTTTTCTGCGGCACGTTACCTTCCTTCCCGCCTTCCTCGCTCTTTCTTCTTCGATCATTCATCTCTGAGTCCATTAGAAGCGTACTCGGCTCGCGGTATCGCTCGTATCAGAAAGTACGAGCACGTGTGTATCGGCGGCTCTTCTCGGCGGCTCCCCGCCCTTTCCATCCAGGCGAAGCCGGATCGCTCGCTTTGTGCTGGGAGGATCTCCGCTCATAGATCACTGTATAAATAATAATAGTACGATAATTGTGATATATCGTGATGTGTTACCAAGCACTCCGTTACAACGCAGACTGAAAGGAAGATATATGCAATGCAAGGTGTAGCCTACTTATATCTCTATAACACAGAAACATAGGTTTTGTTTTAAATTGCGTTTCAATTCACTTTGTCTGCAAGCGCTGTATAATTTTTGTTTTATTTAAACTATAAGATAATTAAAAAAAAAAAAATTTGCAAGGAAGGATATCATCCCGAGAATTCGTCCTATCGAGCAAACTCGCGCGATTGAGTTATCTATCAGGGAACGTATCTTAACGATGTTGACACTACGCCGGCAAACGAATGCCACACACCTCGTGACGGTTAACGTTAACGACTTGGCGATCATACGGGCCGATAACCGGCGCGATCCAGAAAAGGGCAATTATCGCGGGATAGAGAAAGAGCGGCGCGAGGGCGAGGCAAGGCGCCAAGTCGTGAGCTAGTTGTTAAGTGATTCCGATAACCTCTCAATCGTCCGGCAAACGGTCGGCCGGAGAGACTCTACGGCCGACCAGGAAGAAAAATCGCCGCCGCCGAGATCGACCCATCGCCGCCTTCGCCAACGCGATGCCGTGGAATAATTAACGGTGGACCAGGCGACCTGGATCGCCAAGCATATCTCTTCTTCGTGGCTTCTTCTCCCGCCCAGCTTCTCCCCGCAACATCTCGATACGACGCGCATGTACTTTATAAACCTAGAGAGAAACTCCGATCTCAACTAAATAAATTTATTATGTGTTTTATGTATACTTCATGCTTTGTAAAATAAAAAGTTATTTATTGTATTGTGAATGTGTAGCTTACGAATGATTATTTGCATCACAGCTGCGTGCGTGAATAAACTTCTGTAGGATTTTATTTCGGAGCGGATGTTGACATTAGTTTTGTTCTCTCGCAGCAGGTAAGCCCGGGCAACGAGCTCGCGCGCCGCCCGATTTTTGCGCGACGCGCAATGCAATATATTTTCGAATTCACGAGGATGCGCAGCCGCGTAACAACAGCACGGTAGAAAAGGACCAAGTCGGGTGGCTGCGCTACCCGTCGTCAAGAGCCTCTCCTCCGAACGTTGCGAGCAAAGAACCGTGACGGTAGTCGGCTCCCTGCAGATTTGTGGTTGCCTGATTGAAATAAACAGCCCCGCAGCGTTCCCCGACGGTGATCATCGTTCCAGATCGTCTTATGGCTTTCCCTCGACTTCCTTATGGCAATAATAAGTTATGCCGTTGAATATTGTTCAAAAAATATGAGACTACGAATTGACAAAAATGCGTACTAAAAATAATCGCTAAGCGAATAAGAAATTGTCGAGACAAGATCGTCGGTTGTATTACCGCGATCCCTATATTCCGCGCTTTATGTGACGAAAGCATCTGCTTATTACAGCTAGTAAGATATTTCGTAAAAGTCAATTTTTTCATCTCAAGTTTAGCCGCCGTGGATGACTCAGAGTATCCAATTATCTCACAAATTTTATTTGGTGTTGCAAACACGAATCGGCAGACACTCCTGTGTTTGCCACCTTCTTCTTCTCTAAGATATCTTTCGCTTCTGAGAGTAACTTGACTTTTAGAGGCGAACGAACAAAAGTTACTGCTCGGCCCGGACAGTTCTTTAACTTCGTGCTGTTTTTACGCGGCGATACGTCAACCGACGCTGAACCACCTCGCAAAAGAGACAGACGCAATCTGGTAGCGATGTAATGCCCGGCGTTAAAGACCGCGTCAGGCTTTTTGACTTCTACTAACATCCTGCATACCTGGTTACCGCTGTCTACGCAACAATTGGCATTCTTCCCGCGGTCAAAAAGAAACGAATCGGTTTTAGAGCCATTTCGCATACCGTCGGTATTTTCTTTCTGTGTCGACCGAAAACATATTACAATACCTGGCGAACTATACCTGCAGAAAATCATTTCGTCGTTTCGATCACAATTCTTTTGTCAGGTGTTTGTCATTTTCACGTATTCGACGACTTGTCCCAAGAAACCAAACTGATGATGCTGGCTGACAAATAATGTGCAGATTTACGAGAGAATTTAGATCCTGTTATGAGCAGGTAAACTAGGTTATAAACAGGTGGCGTTATGGCGTTCAAAAGCCTGCACTTTTCACGTATTTACCTGCCTGTTTCCGCCACGATAACGTTTTACATGCCTGTTCAACTGAGGAACAAATGCCGGCGCAGGTCAGACCACACCGGTGTTTGGGTTCCAGCGCACGAAATCGAGAGTGCCCGCTCTCGGTGGCGCGCGCTGGAACGCCAGGCAGAATTCCAAGAAGCTTGAGGTCTTTTTTCTTTTTTTTCTTTACCTCCGAAGGGGGAACGCGACTCCAGACGATGAACTCCACAGTCGACTGTTCTGATTTATTAATTCCTGTTTTTATTTCATCAAGATCAACGTGGCCCGCTTTACAACGACGCATTCGTGCTTATAACGATATTACAACACTTGCGCGTTCGGTGTAGAATTTATTATTGTGTAAAATTACGTATTCTCTTTCAATGCAGGTTTATATGACAGAATATATGAACGTTCGCACAAAACGGTGAAATATTAATTAGAAAAGAACAACGTATATGAACCACGAAATGATGTTTTCGCTTATGATACGCGCATTCGCGGTGCGAATTATGTGCGCTATTTTATCCGGACGGCTCGGCCGGCAGTTTATGATTGCGCTCGCCATATTTGCGTTGAATAGGCCGATAAATACCCGAGACAATAGACTTATAGTTATTGTCACCGGGGTGTGTACCTGTGTATATGCGTAAGCGCGGCCACGATGTAACCGGTGCGCATTGTGGTCCTCGATTTAGTGCTCGAAATTCAGCGGAAAAGCGCGCGCGCGCGCGCCACAGTTCGTTATGCCGCAATAGCCACAATGCGCAGTAATGGAAGCCGGCAGTGCGATCACGAGCGGCGCTCACGTGGACCGCAATTGCGGCAACCGTATAACGCGGATGGCGGTATGATTGTAACTCTCTTTAACCGCGATTAATTGTACAATAAACTAGATAACGAGAAGCTGAATTAAACATTTCAGTACGATTGCGAGAGAGTGAATTAATCGCCGACACGCGGGAAGCCGCGGCGTGTTCTCCTTTCGACGAGCGACATTGCGGTACCTACATACCGATATACTCGACACTCGCAATTCCGTAACTTGCGGTGTATACGTGTATAAATAATAAGTGTTTACTGTATGGAGAAATCTCTAATTTTTTAAAAACGCAAGAAATTATTTTTTATGTTGGTGTAAATGTTATAAAACTGCATTTTTAAAAGCATTCAAAGCAAAGTTTTAATTGTAGATGACAGTTACAACTTATTTTCGATGTATTCTCTAATGAATGCTAAGATATTCGATATAATAATATTTTGATTAATCAAGTTTGTTTTAATTAAGAGAAAAACCTTATTTTTTTAACATTACATGCCTGCATTTTGCATTAATATCTATCCTACTTTTTATAACGGTTGTACAAATCCAACCATAAATCAAGAATAATTTATTTCTGATTTCAACAAGTTTCTCAGGAATATTTCATAGTGACAGTCGACGAACATGTTTTCGTGATAGTAGTAGACCTCGAGAATCGCGCGTCACCAACCACCGCCAATCTCGAATGGGGTTATTGACAGTCGCTGAGCACCAGGCTGATAATTAATTGCTAATTAATAACCAGTGTAAAACGACGCCTACATTTTTTCCCCTCTCTCTCCCTTGTTTCGTATCCAAGCGAGAAGTTTGCAGCGAACGTTTGCCGCTTCTTCTTCGTTTTTTGAGATTTCTGCGAGTGACGGTCGGAGATAAGATCAACTCGATGTGCCGCGTGAAGCTCTAGGCCGAAACGGTTTTATCGGATTGGCAGATTCTTATCCGACCGATTTTGCATGGCCGGAAGGTGTATCGGAGCACCGTATAAGGTCATTTATACTATCGGCGGTGGTAGTCCAACGCCGCCAGATCTTGCGATAACTCACGTACGCTCAGTTGTATGTATTCAGGTTGCGTATCGTGTCGGTATGAAGGTTTACAAAATTTCTGAAATACTTTTGGCAAACTTTTTTGCTTCCGCGTGTATAGTCCCATCTCTTAATCAAACATTCCGCTTCAACAGAGGTTGAGTAATGATCAACCAGTTTCCTCTCTGAGTTTAAAGTAAATTTTATCTTCTTTAAAAGTGTCCAAAATATTTTTTTATTTTCTGTGACATATTGCGGCAGAACAAAATTTTGACAAGCTACGTACTAACAACGATTCTACCTATTTTTCAAGTCTGTTTTGCTTAACGAGTTTTTGATGGGTTTACGGATAAATACGACGAACCGTAACATTGCGTGAAATATTACAATTCTAATACCACAAAATGTTTGTCACAACGTGTTGTAAAACAACTCTCACAATACCTGCTGAGAGAGAAAAGTGGGCAAAGGAAGACCCGAGACTTGTTAGGTGGACATATTGTGATTGTTTGGTAAGTGACATTAGCGTGCGCCATCTCTGCGTCGATGACAGCTGGAGACTCGAGAGATACTTGCGGTAATGACGCTGTACGCGCAGCATAATTGCGAACAAGTGTCCATAAAACTTTCGAGATCTTATCGCACACGTCGTCGAATTGCGCGCTTTGAAAGACCGAAAGACCGGCCGATGACGGCGTTAATTGCCGCGCGAAAGCAAGTTTAATCAGACCACCAGAATGTGCGTTCGCGCGCATAAGAATACTAATTTGATGTTAGCACAGTCAACGAGAAAGAGAGAGAGAGAGAGAGAGAACCGTACGCGAAAAGAAAATAAAAAATCGCCGCCGACAATCATCCGTGGAACGATAAAAATAAACGTCGTTATTATTCGCTGATTAGCATAAACATTTGAACGTGATATAATTAACACTATGGTTACTTAGACGTGATTGTAGCGACAGGATGAATAATGTAGAACGAGTTTTGAAACTTTTATTATATCGCGCTCTGCTTCAACCTCGGCGTCGTAAATGCTTCCCCGAATTATTTCGGACTTCATAAATGCCAGACTTGCAAAAAATACTGTTTTTTACAGTTTTAAACTTACTCGAGTGATCAAAATTTTAATAAAAGCGTCATTTATTGAGTAATAAAAAGAATAAAAATCGGCGTGTGGTCAATCCTGTAATTCGTAACAAATTCCGTTCGTAAGAGAGCCGGGAAAGAAGTGATGCGTTCATCGAGTAAAACGCAAGCGTGCGCGTACATACACCAATGCGGGAATTTATGCCAATTTGTTTGGTCTCGTCGTCGTACACGGCTTAGTCACATTCGCCGACTCTTCTCTCGCTTTTGATTTGTGCCCTCGTTATGCGCGCTCCGCTGGAGTCGCGCAGCTTCTTCGAGCAACGCGCCTAATTTCGTATTCCCGTCCGCGGCGGGCCACGAGCGCGTAATTCCGCCTTAACGAATCTCGACGCATCTCGCAAGCGGCCAGGTCTGGTAGGTAGTAGCGAGTCCGCATCAGCAGTAGTATCGACGACTCGAAGAAAAAGAGGAATACGACGAGAAAAAGAGAAAGAGGGAAAGAGGAACAGAGAAAGGTGGAAGAGAGAGAGAGAGAGAGAGAGAGTAATGGCAATGAGAAAATAAAGAAAAAGTATCAAGGAGAGCTCGAGGGAGGCCAAAGAGGCGGGGGAGGCGGTAAAAGGGGCTTCCTGTTCGGAGGCTCGTTAAATCCCGTACCGGGCATCTCGAGCGTTAACTCTGGCCCAATTAGCATACACAACGCAGGCTACACCGCGGAATACACCTGCTTCTTGCTCTTCTTCGGTATCTTCCTTTCTCTTTTTCTCTTCCGTGCGTTCGCCAAGAGAACGCGCAACAGCCTCGCGAGTTCGGTTTCGCTCTCGCGCGCAGGTTGCACAGCCTGGCGCAGGTGCCCCACCTGTTTCGTCGCGGCGCGTACGTACTCATATGTGTGCCGCGTGTACGATGTAGCACCGATTTACGTCGCTCGTCCGAGGGGCCACCGTTCGCACTGACGTATATATGAGTCGTACGCGCATATACGCGCGCTCGACGATGAGGATGTTGGAGGACCGACGCGGAGGCCATTTGCGTGAGAGGGAAACGCGCGTCTACGGTAGACGCTCTCGCGCGCACCTCTCACATTGCAGCCAGTGTAATCGGTGCCTTTGGCATCGACAGGTGGAACGAATTCGCCGATTTGTTCTTTTTGCCGTGCGCTACGTGGCGAATTTTCCATTCGCTTATTCTCGTCCCGATTTTTACCCTACTTTCCCTTCGCGAGATTGCGCGCAGGTGAATATGAGAGATGTGTGTGTGCGTGTGCGTGTGCGCGCGCAGGTTGCTACACAGGTGCATCGCAAAGAAGTAAATGCAGACGAATGTCTAATAAGAGAGGATGTGATAATAATCGTTGATATAATTAGTTTCTGTTGTACTTGACCGAAGAATTCTCAATATGTAGATTTCTTTCATCAAACTGTACACATACTTAACGTAATTTATATTTACATTAAAAGTAATTACAGCTTTCATGCAAACAAAACTATAGAATACGTGAGCGAATGTTACAAGTCTTCTACTTAGACTATTTATTAACGATGTACAACAATGATTGAGATAACTAAACGACACAGATTAAACTTTTGTCGAGTTAAAGAAGATAACATGTTCGGGTTACGCCCCTCCACAAATTGCCGTAGCCCGAGCAGGTGCTCATCTGTCTCGTCGCGCATAAAAGGATCTTAAAGTCGTACAATGTATAAAGGAAGAAGAAAGCCTATCCAGGTTTTCTGCAAGAGAACTCAGGAATTCGCAACAGGTGTCGTGCGAATCAAGAAAATGTTGAACGAAGATAAGCTAGTACAATGCAGTATTTGCGCTTGATATATTTACATAGCAAATAAACTTTTCGGTTTTATTTGTATTTACAAAAAAGCATATTAGAAATTGAAAAATGTTTTTCTTCTCTAATTAAAAATATAAAATTAAAAAATTTTATGCAACTTATTTTATAATGATTTTTATAACAATTAGAACAGACAAGCTATTTGTGATAAATAAAATTTGTCAAAACTTTATCTCATCAAATCTCTGATTTACACAACTTGCGTGTGTCTAATCGCCGGAGCGATAAGCGCGATGCACCTGGCACTGTTTTCTCGCCAGAAAGTGCATGCACCTGTTTTACAACGTAAAATCATCTCAAGGTGTGTACAAGGCAAAGAACATGGAAAGAATCTAAAAACTTGGCAAAGAAACGCAAAAAGATAAGCATTATAATTGTACAAAACACACATATACACATAATTTAACCTTTGTTTTTTTAAAAGTTTATCGCAGAGAAGCAAAAAAATATTACAACGTCGAAGAAACCACGCAGAGAGAGAGAGCACTTCTGATTGGCAGACGGCCGATCCGAGAACGGTCGTTTTCACAGCCGAATACGCGAGAACGGGCTTCGCGGTGAAACGAAGGGAACCCGGTTGAAGGGAACCCAGTTGAGGTTGAACTCGGTTGACCCCGCAGTGCTCACCCACACCAGGGCCTGAGGCCCCGTTCGAGTCCTCTTCGTCTCTTCTTCTTCTCGCTCGCTCACACCTCGCTACGCCCTCTCGACGGTTCCAACCTCCTGCTTCTCTTCTGTTCTCTCTTTTCTCCCCGTCTTCTCTCTCTCGGGCGCGTTTTAAGAGAGACTCTTTATTTAGTCCTTTTAATTCTTTAATTCTTCTCTCTCTCTTCTTCCTCTTCTTCCTTCTCTTTTCGTTCATCGTCGAGGCACTCGCTCTACAGGTGTCTGCCGCACCTACTAGTCGCAAAGGGTGAAGAGCGAAGGGGGTGACGGAGATCTGAAAAGAGAAGCCGAAGTCGTCCGTGGTAGCGACGGCGGCGGAGGCGGCGGTGGTGAGGATGAAAAAAAGGGCAAAGTAGAAGCGGAGAACCGGACTGCCCACAAAGGGACCTAATAATGAATCATAATGAGCGCGCGGGCGCGTATAAGCGAGCAATGGAGCCGCGGATTTCGCGCTGAACTGCGGGAGGGAGTCCAGGGTCTCACTTTCATGTAAGCAAAGCGCAACAGAGCGCGCGTGCACGTACGTATACATACGTTAGGTTCATTACACAACGTGAAAACATAAGATCTCAGCGCTCGCCGAGTAAGATCGGCTTAAACGTCGCGGTAGCCATTGTTTCAGCCGAACGGCTGGCTCGTAATTCCTTCCGCTACCGAATGTTTTGAGGTTCTCTGTGCGCGCACCTTTCTCCACACAGCGCACCTGACTGATATCGAGAAAATCGATCAAAAGTGCAAATCGGAAGGAGTAGGAGGAAGAGAAAGCGTGTTTGTGAAATTCTCTTCAACAGAAACTGCTTTGCTATATCGCAATTTCTCTAAAATCGAAATCTGCGATTACTGCGCGAGAAAATATTTAACAAATAAACTTGTCAAATTAAATTGATTATATAATATTGAATTGGAAGTATTATTCGTGTTTAATCGTTGTTCTTGATAACATTTACGTATCACAATATTTCGGTCGGAGAAGAATTTTTGAATTCCACGTAACGATAATACCGAAGATTCACGGGTTTTATACGCTTTTGTAAGTGATTATCAATTGGTTACGCACTTCGATACGCCCTCGCTGATCGACGAGAAATAATTCGACGTAAAAAAACTTTGAAAGATGTTGTCCTGACACGCATTTCGTATTTTTTTTTTAAGAAAAATAATTTCAAGTAAATCCAGTTTAATTTTATGCAAAATTTTATTGCTGTCAGTTTTTTGTTAATTTCTTCATAAAGTATCTCTTACGTCGTTGATGCAGCACCTGCTGTTTTTGTGTGTAAATCTTACACAGTATTTTTTTCAAGATTGCCAGACAATTATTTCACATCCCACAGGTGACGCGCACAGGTGACACGAGTGCACGCACGTTTCACTTTACACGCTGCGTGTACTCGCTCGTACCCGCAGCGTTTAAGGAAATCGCGTATAATTTACGTAATCTAACCCGTAACATTTACAATAATAACAGAAAAAGACGCATATATTCTTGCAAGACATGTTGGACGTCTCGATCATTTTCAAGCAAGTGTTATCTATAAGAGACGTCGCTCTAGAACGGCAGATGCACCGATTACGATGACGCCGACGCGGCGCTGATTCTGGTTTGATTTGTTCAAAGAACGTGGGCACGTCGTCGCTTTCCCCGAGCGGGCCCGGTAATTGGGGCCCGGCGCGGTGGTTCCGCGCGCGATGTGCCCGTCTCGCAACTTACACCGTACCGAACCGTCGTACCTCCGGGCCACACTTAGCACCTTATCCACTTAGCCGCTTCTCACGACTGCTCCTTCTCATCTCCTCGCGCTTCGCCGCGGCGTGTCTCGTTTTATAAGGATTTTTGCTCCGGGGGACGTGACACTGTCATGCCCGGGCGAGAAGGAAGGAACGAGAGAGACATGTCAGAAGCGAGGACGAGTGCAAGAAAGAAGCCTCCTGCGGAAGGCAAAATTCGACGAAGATCCGTGAGACCCGTCGTGCTATCCC
Organism: Pseudomyrmex cubaensis; assembly: GCA_014825685.1. NCBI lineage: Eukaryota > Metazoa > Arthropoda > Insecta > Hymenoptera > Formicidae > Pseudomyrmex > Pseudomyrmex cubaensis. The sequence goes on from QVOA01020046.1 coordinate 46,417, forward strand.
TCGGCATCTATCGTCGAGAGAAAGAGAGACTAGAAGAGACTAACAAAAATCCACAGATTTAATTTTCCCTTGCTGGCTCTCTGTACTTACCTTGAGCTAGGATTTAAGCACAAACGGCAGATTTTTTTCTGCACACGTTGATTTTTTGTATGTGATATTATTGTATTTTTCATTACAAAAAAGTTCTTCGTTTAATATCAGTTTTAATTGGAACAGTAATCGCGTAATATCAACGCTACTTAGATATTTAATCTATGTGTTCATATGTATTCTTCTTATAATTTATATGAGAGTGGCTTACGATGTAAAAAAACATATAATACTTATTATAAGTAGAGAGAAAGAGCAGACACAGAAAGAAAGATAAAGGCGAACATATATTTTATAAATTTTAATTACGCGAGGCAGATGCGTTTTCGACACAAGTGAATTACTAACGAGGATGAAAGTGAGAATTACTTTTTCACTTTTAGAGCTCGTGCACGCGAATTCACGCGCGCACATCTCTCTCGAACGCTGGAATCCATTACAGCGGCGAAGCTCGCAGGAATAAATTTCCATAATATTTGGCAGGTTGAAAGAGAGAGAGAGAGAGAGAGAAAGAGAGAAAGAGAGAAAGATTGAGAGACATGCCTCTTTCGAACGAACTGACCCCGCTTCGGGCAACGATCATCCTCGCTTCGTTCTCCACACCTCTTTGCGCAATAAATGTCGTCGCTCGATTATTATTATGAAAATAACTATTTGTAATCTAAAATTATAATATTGAAAAAAAAACGTATATATTAAAACATTTTGGAACTTTTTTTACAAAGCAAAAGAATAAGAGAACGTAAAAACATATATCTTCTGTTATACCTAACATAATACTTCAAATATTAAAAAATTAGTTTTATATAATTCAAAGAAAACGAGATTATCACATGTATATTCTATAGAGTTGAATGATAGGTACCAATTCTTACAAGTCATTTATAAAATAGTCACATTCTACAGTCTGAAAGCGAGTTTATCATGCTTTATGTACAAAAAACAACCCGCTGAAGAGCGTATCATTATAGCATCAAGATATTCATAATCATATTCTCAAGCGAGAGCCAAATCGCGGGTACCGTCGTTCCCGACAATGGGCCCCATGGGCCCGTCGGGATCGACCATGGGGTGAATTAATAACCAGAAATGGCCCCCGCGAGGCCCCTCGATGCCGTACCCCTAATTATCCAGCCGACTCCGTCGCGCGCGGCCGCGGAGAGGGACGTTAATGCCCCTCTCGTGGGGCCTCACAGCGCGATACAAGCGCGTCGGAGTTCGCGAGTACTTCAGGCGCGCGCGTGGGCCGGACGTGCCGAGCATACGGTCCGTTTCTCGAGCCCGGTCCGTTGTGTTCAGATGTTAATAATGTTAATGGGCCGGAGGTTAAGCTTATCTGTCATGCGGGGCCTCAATAGAGAAACTGCGCTCTGCGCTTCGCTCGTTCTCTTCTTATTCCGCATCGTGCCTGCCTTCTTTTCTTGCGGGATTCCTTCCGAGGGTCTGTAAGGCTCCGACGCGCCAAAGGGACCGATCCGCGTGCTCGAAACACCGAGTGGACGGTATTAATCCTGGCGTGAATTCGCGTGGCTCTCGAGTACATTAAGCGGGCATGACGCCTGTAATAAAGAAAAAAATGGCAGCCCCGGTACGTGCGAGCGAGCACGCGCCCATTTCCCCTCGATTACATTATATCTATCATGCTGCGCAGAGAGAGTTTAATGCCCGACTCTATATTGTAAGTGCGCCGTCATTAAGATTCGCATACGTGGAGTTCGTTGGGGTAATGGCCGTTTATTATTTAGCGAAATATCGATATTTTCTTGTACGCCCGGAGCGTGTGGCCTGTGCCGATCGCCGAGTTCCGGCGATTCGGCGATGGGCCCTTTGATCGTGCGTACCTCTCGAGCACGAGCCCCAAGGCGGTGACGCAACCTCCAAGACCTTATGGATCCGCGACGGAATGCGCTCTTGTCCGAAGAACTGTCGAAAACTGCGTGAATCAAAATGACGACATATTTTACTTGTAGAATGTTATACAATGTGGAATTCGCGAGTATGTGCAAAATAATATCAATAATATTGCCTATACTTTTGCTATTTTTACATTTTTACAAGTAAAACTTGAATTTGCTGTAAAATAAATTATTGTACATGTGTATTAAATTATATAAGAGTAAAAGCGCGTAGCGAGCCGTATGAGTTTACAGTGCTATAACGTCTTGCAACGGCCTTGAGGCCGAATTCGCGAGAGAACGCGCACGTAAGACCCTTCAAGGCACAAAACGCATAGCAGACAAATAGCTCGCGAGCCCTTTTAGCGGCTCAAAGAGCAAGCAGTGCGAACATAATACCGAAGACGCATTAGTCTTTGCGTTCCAACCAGATCGTTTAATAGTGGTCATTATTTATACGGAGGTACTCTAATACCGCACCGTATCGCCATGACCGGGGCTAAAGATAGATATTATGTGTACAATCGTAATGTTTATTACCGCAATTATGACCGGCCGGTTCTTTGATTACCTACGATGTCATAAGCGCTTAAAGTTACATAGATTACACATGAGAGCGCTGGTTCGGGCCATGTTAATCTGTGCATTGTATTCCGAATGCGTGCAACCAACCAAATCTAAATAATTGGTTTTGAAATATGTAACAATATCATAAACAAAAAGTTCAATCAATTTACTTTTAGCGTAATATTTTATACATAAAAATAATACGAGATTACATAACATACAATTTCGAAAATATGTTACAATCTATATAATTTAATTATGTAGTTCAAGTTGCAATGAAATAAAATAAGTATATTTTAAAATATTGTAACCGTTTCAAGTAAAAATATGGCGGAATATAGAAAATATCAGACGTAGATTTATTAGTTGCATTTGATAAACTAAATGTTCAACTCTCGACCGCCGCAAGAACGCGATTCGCGATCCGCTGGAAGGCGAATCGCGCTTAGCCGTTGGCGCGATTTATACACTGAGCCCGCGCTAACCGCTGGGTTATATGCGGCCGCATGAATTGCATCCTAGGCATCGAGACACACGCGAGACTAATGCACCGGCTAACCACTGCCGGATTCAGGGAGAGATCGCGGATCGGTTACGCCCCCCTCTTTATCTTCTCCACGGAATCGCTTCGTTTCGTAGGGAAGGAAGAGAAGAAGCAAACGAGCCGAGCTCTCGAATGCGAGCTCGTTCGCTGCAGGTGCACCGTGTAGCGGTAGCTTGTTTCTCCGCGAGTTTCTCTGTTTATAAGTACATCATTAAAAATCTGCACATTTTGCGTTTTCAGCTAGATTGCAAACATCATCACTATGATATGCTACATATTTTTTAAAATAAATTTATATTTTATAATAAATCACACTTTTTCTGTGAATTTGTTTTAAGTGATATTTAAAAAGAATATGCCGGCAACAAAAACATGCTAATAATCTTAGCTAGATCACGTGCTAGCAAATAATTGGAATAAAAGATTTATTACGAGTTGCGTAGTAATTAATTAAATATCGTTCTTAATATTAATATCTGTGAAATAAAAAAACACTATGTCTATATGAAAATATTACATACAGAAATAAAATTTTCACTGAAAAAGCAATGTTTTAATTGGAATAATTACACGTATTTTAAGTTTATAAAAGACATTATATTTTGACATTCGTGCGCATAATTTCGTAGACCTAACAAACGGCTTCTCAATCATTCGCAGAAGTGCTAAAATACCCTGCAGCGTAAAGGATTAACACGAAGCGTGAATCGGCTTTAATCGGGGAACGCCGTTCGCTCCTCGCGCGCAATTGTGTTCCCCGGCATGCCAATATCTATCGCGATATATCAAGCGAACGGTTCGCGATCGCCCCGGCACCAGTTCCCAGAAGAAGAGGCGGACAAAGAGGCGAGAAGAAAAATGAGAAGCAACCGCGGTAACAACGTTGCTAAAAGCTGCGCAAACTCTACGGTCGCGTCGATGCTCGCGCGCGGATCGCTATTCGCCGACGATATTTTATCGAGGAAATATCGTCTCCGCCCGTCCCATCGCCGGCGAGAGGAGTCTTCAGGTGCGATCACGTCGGCGCGGTGCGTCATGGCGACAGCTTAAAGGACATCCTTGACGATCGATTATCTGCCCGCGCGAACAACGGGGGTGATATTCGAGTCCCGCTGGTTGACGGCGGGGAAAGGAACGGAGGAAAGAGAGAGAGAGAGAGGAAGATTCCGCAGCTTGTCATCCGTGGAATGCATAATCAAGATTCCGCGGGCTCGAAACGCGCGCGAGCGTGCACACACTTGTTCCCCGGCTGCCTGTTTTGTCTCGTGCCCCGATGATTTTAAATTACGCCGGTATCGCTGGACGATCAGTGCCACGGCCGCGGAGGTACCTGCTGAACCGGGCTAAGAACTCCGAGTACGGCTCTTTCCAGGCGAGATACCCGCGATATCAACGACGTACTCGGACCGCATCGGAGCCCGCGTAGCTCGTTGTCGCTCGTACATGAAGAGAACATCGTTTCGAGATAAACGTATAGGAATTTCTGATTTCCTGGTCCCGGTTGTTTTCCGTAAACCGCCACAATCACCACATTGAAAGAAATATCTATTAGCGCTTGATGAATCAAGATATCGTAGATATTTATGTGTATCTAAACAGCAACGATATGCATAGTTTCTCTAAAAGATACATCGATATGTTAAATAAGTGAAATTAATGTGTATTGTACATTATGTTTCTAGAAAATTTTTGAAAACACATTAACTTGGTATAAAAATTATTATAAATTATTATTTTAATTTTATTATATTCATATTTAAACTGCCGCGCGTTGTCACCTGAACAAAATCATCTTCTTCGATCTTTAGCGAATCGGTACGTCCCTGGAAAGGGATGCTGAGTACGTAGTGGGAGGCGGGGGAGTCGCGAGGGAGTAAGAGAGGCCAGTGAGTTAGGTATGTTGTTTAAATAAGAGCAACGCGAGTCGCCCAAGGGCGAAAGTTGTTGCAGCTCGCTCGGCCGGTACACACCGCGTGGCACGCTCTCGTACGTGGTGCGGACCAGCAAATATAAATGCGTCTGGTATCTGAGACACAAGTGAAACGGAATTTTTGGCGTCAAGGATCACGTCGAATCGCATTATAATGATGACACACGATAGAGTTCGTCGACTTCGTGTATTTCAAATTCATTTATTCTTTTAAATTCAATCGCATAAAAATGCTAATTTTGAAAAGTACGATTTTCTTGTATGCGTGTAATATTTTACTCGAGAATTAAAGGATACAGTAATAAAAATAAATCACATGGCAATGTAAAATTATTAACCGGCAATAATAGGCAGATACGTTTTGAGAAATGTGTAAAATACGCCACATTAGGCAACCGGCGTAACAGAAGGCGTCGAGATACGACATGTATTCCCGATAGTCGGAGGATAAATGTTAGTGTTGGGAGAGACAGGCGGAACGAAATTTTCGACGGAGCAGAACGTGCCGAGAGCAGTCACGATAGATCAAGACTTGATTGTATGCAGGCACATTGAAAACAGCGATCTTGTGCGCTGAATTGTATTGGATCGTCCTGATATATTTACAGTCATGCGTTGCTACCTGCAGCTCGTGTTTGCCACTCCGATGACATAAATCGTCATGTCAGTGGTGTGTATTAAAAAAATAAAAAATTCAAAAGAATTCTTTAATTTATTTGACATAATTGAACACTGACAACTAGAAAAACGTTATTTAACCCATACATTGACGATAAAATACGCTTATAGGATATATTTTTTTATTCCTTGTATTTCCATATTCCTCGATAACATAGTAAATGGACGTGCGTCGCCCGCCGCGGCAAGAAAGTAAGATTTCATTATTTGTTATGCGCGCGGCGCGACGGCAGTCGTGAATCGTCGGTCGTTTCCGTGCTTCGTTCGAGATGATAAAATATTATGACCGTTTTATAGGCGGACACACACACATACACACGCAGAGGACAGCACGGTAAATCATCGGCGCAAGTGAGCAATGCGCAAGACCACGAAGGATCTCTTAACGATCTTATGTCGCAGTCGAACGCGCTCAGAACCGCCGCGATATATACCAACCTTCTTGTCTTCGATGGAAACCTCATTTTTTCAACGCTTCGCGCGTCGTCTCGCGGACGAGACGATATATCCGCGATATTCGCGCGATATTCGCGCGAGCAGGTCCGCGCGCTCATGCCAGTGCGAGTTCTCACGCCTTCCGTTAGTCCGAAGAGCCTGCCTGACGATAATTGCCGGACGGATCGAAGCATCGGCGGACCGGCAACGAGGCAATCCCTGATGTAACTACGTACGCGTCCCGCGTAATAGGACCGATAGTCGCTATCGGACATGCCTCACTCGTTTGGGATTATTATACGTCAGCGAGCAGCGCGAGACGAGTCGAATTACTTTACTTCACACGTCGGATAATTAGCTCTTAATACTGAGAACTTCATCCACTTGCAGCGATCGGTAGTGCGATTGGTCGGGAGTGTCCGGTATGCGCGGAATTCGCGACTGAGAGAGATAAGCATCGTGAAACTTGCGGGGAATTGCTCTTCCGAACGCGCGCATGTCATTTGTAAAAGTGCTCGCGAACACTCGCCAATCTGCCAGGTCAATCTGCTTAACTAACTCTAGCTCGATTAACCAAACGTCGTTATCGCGAAGGAAATGTAAACACCAGGAAACATCAAATTGAAATATATATTAAAGGAGTGGTACAATTAATATCCGAGACATCGCGGATATTCACCGATCTAACAAGACACTAAGAAGAAGCAACATTATATCCGGATGTGTCCGTGGCATAACTTGAGAAATATAGTTAAGAACGATTTAAACTATGCGCAAACCAAGAGCAAATACACTTAAACAAGCCTGGACGCTCCTAACAGGTCACCTTACTTTCTACCGATTAATGGCGAGTCTTCCGATGTGACGTGCGAGCAGCCAACACCCAGTGCATATCTCCAAGCTAGATTGACCTAATAATACTCCACAGGGCGCAGCGCGTGTGTATCGGTTGGGTCCGGCAATGCCACCTCTTGGCCCAGATGCATAAATCAGGGCCGATCTTTCGGTGGGGTCTAGCAGCTAGAACAGCCAATGCGACAGCAACGAGAAAGAACCCGAAGAAAGAGGTGGCGGCGCCTCGACCGGCTTCTTCTTGCTCGTTTTATTGTTCTTCTTTCTTCTCTCGCGGTTATGATCGGACCGCAGACCGCGACCATTGTTCGCGAGGCAAGCGGAGTCGGTTCGTCTCGTTATATGAACGCTCGCCCTGCCATACTCGAGAGATAAACAGCGCTATAGGGCCCCGCCGCTACACATGAGAAGGAAAGCGAAGATATCCATATACCGAGCCGCGAGAGAGAATGAGAGGGAAAGAGAGAGAAAAGGTGCATCTAATGGGGCGACAATCGCATATCGTTAGGGATACACTCCGCGGCAAAATCCCGGATTGGCTACGTCGGAGGTCCGAGAGACGGTAGACCGAACTCTATATATTCCAGATCTGTTGACTGATAGCCTGACGCGAATGATTAATCTCATAAATAACATAGTTAAACAACAAATATAAAAAAATTAAATTTTCATAATTTTTTTTATATTAAAATATAATTGTTGTGAGACTTATACAGAAATTTAATAAGTTTTGCTTATTATATCTTACACAATATAATTACTTGATATTTAAAAGAAAAAAAACGAGTGTCGGGAGTGCTGGACATAAATATAAATTGCGATTCATTCAGTCAGTCTCACTCAGTTTTAAGATCGGAGTGTTATTATTACCAGATATTAAAGAACGCTGTACGCGTATCAATCATTCCCCTATGTTTTTCCATTCTTCGATCGCATCGGCTCCGAACCTCGCAGGATCAGAGATCACGTGGAACAAGTGTGAACGGCGCGGTCCTTCCACGAAGCGGTCTCATCAATTTCCTCGTTAACCCTATCATAATCGGCCGCGTCCGACGAGAGAAAAAAACTGGCCGACAATGTAGCACCGTGATATAAATATATCGCCTTATTTATTACCTGTGTATCATCGCCGTAAAAGGAGCAAAACACTTGTTCCAGATCGATCATTCACCGCCGTCCTGCGCGTTCGTATTCTCACAAGTCTTAGTCGCGAGGAGAATCCGAGAGAAGAAGCGTAGCGCGAGAGAGGAACAAGTGCGAGTCTTCTTCTTGACCTTCCTCACGCTCGGTACCACAACCACCTCATCAATCTCCTCCTCCTCCGGATATTAGCTCGCGCTCTCTGCGTATGTGTGCGCAAACTTGACTTCCCCTCACCTCCTTCTCCCACACGTCGCCGCTTTCGACCGAGTTCTTTATATCTTCCTCACGATCATCGGCAAGTACTGACTTCACGACTTCGCTTTCGTTTCTGCCGTTAAGAGTCCGGCCGCGTCACTGCCGGGGTTATCACTGGGTCCTCCTCTGCGTCTGGAGTGATTAATGATCCGCCGTGTTCGACCGTTTGTGGGCTAATAGTATTTCTTGTATTGAAGCTTATTGTGGCGAACGATGTGAGAGAATGTAATCACACTTGTTAAAATTAATCTTCAATTAGCTTTTTTGGGCATATATTTGTTATACAATTGTAAGAAAAAAATACATTTTATTTATTGTAAAGAACATACTTTTAAAAATATATATTTTAGTGAGAATATAATTTTTTATCACAGTTACATATCTTCTTATAAATTTATAGTGCAGAAGGGATCGTAGTATTTTCTAAAAAACAAAAAAAAAAAAAAAAATGTGCAAGGAAATCTGAAGACACTGACTTTTACGTAGTTAGGTTACTATTATTTTTCTGAGTGTCAAGATTTTTGCCGAATTCTCGCGATTATAAATTTGTACCCTTGTCGTCTCCGCTTTAGCCCCGGACTCCTCGTTAAATCACTTCTGCATCGTCCACGGAGAGTTTACATAAGTCAGCCAAAGTGGGCCCGCTAACGATCCGGAAGAAGGGCCGCATCAGCAAAATTGCAGTTAATGGCGCGGCTCAACGCCCACTGCGAGCTTTTTGCTCGCAAAGGTGAAACGGACCGAAGAAATATGAGACTTTATTCACGTGTAACTTATAATTTAATGAATGTTCCTAAAATAAAAGTGCGCATTACCGCATTAATAGGATGTACTTATTAAACGCTACATCCAATTTTACTGCGTATGTTGAATTTTTAAAATATTCCAGAATCATAACGATAACGAGATATGTATCGCGCGCGTTATAAAAACATTAAATTAAACGCAATCGCTTTACATATTCAAATTATAAAAATGGCATCAAAGGAACTTTCGTTCATTACATCGCATTATCGTCCAAGTCACGGTGGTAATCATGTCAGTCACGTCGCACTCTCCCGCCGCAATAGCCCGACGCTTTATTATCACATCGACAAATCCAGAGAACCGCGCTCGTGTTAGTTGGAGGAGGAGGGGAAAAGGTAAGGCTCGTGTAAACGTAACATTAGATAAGTTACGAGCTGCGCGCGTTCTCGGGCACCGGAGGAGGACCGTGCAAGCACACCGGTACGACTATGTGCGAGCGCGCGGACTAAAGAGCGGTTACGGGAACCATGTACGGAATATCTGTAAGCGCGCGGGAGAGCAGTTACGTTTCTTCCTCCTTAGACGGGAGGCGAGTATGGGAAAAAATGTCACATTATTCTCCTATATGGTGATGCAGCACGCCGCTCACTTAGAAAATTTATCCTCTTATACCGTAGACTGTTGCGTTGGGAAGGGGGATATCGCTTATACGGTATTGTGGGAGTTACGGAACCCGGGGCTACCGGAGCACCCGGGATGGATAGCGAATCGCCGTGCGTTTTCCCGTTCGCCACAGAGATATATTCGCGCCGGTTGCGTATGAACGCAACCACTTCCGCGCGCTGCACGGGACCTGCACACGAGATGGAATTTATCTCGGGTTAATAGATACGACGTTATGGCCGCGCAGAAGCGTGCACCGGGTACCGTGCTGTGCCTGGGTGCTGCGTGCGTAATGGTGCCCTTCCTGGCGCGTTTCGCGCGGCTAAGTGGATGTTGCAAATTTCGCAAATTAATATAAGGAAGATAAATGGAAGTCTAAATAAATGGATCTCGTTAGACATTAATCATCATAGATCAAAAGAGAGAGAAAATTTACCAATATTGCGGATTACAGTATATAATGGTGTGTGTTTTTTTTTAATGATAAATCACTTAGTAATGTAAAAACAGCTAGAAGATGTATAGTTCAGATGAAAACAAAAGTCTGTTGACATTTGTCTTCTGATTCCTGATTATATCAGATTTAAAGAGAAATCAGTGACAAAAAGAGAAGTTAATATGTGACAAAGGAGTAACAATTCAGATCCGACTCGTCCCATATCGTGTACGTCTTCGACGATCAACATATTCGACGCACCCATGCAAGACATATTCACAATACATTGAGTATCTTTTATTTATTTTTTTTTTTGCAGACACGATCTGCAAAATGTCACATTCTCACTCCGTAGAATTGATGAAAACTTCCTTATTCCAAAAACATTTCTTGTTTGATTTTTTAATAATTGAATAACATTTTTATTTACAACTTCAATTAAAATACTTAAATGTACAAACATGTTATTATTAAACGCAAAACATCATACGCGCAAAAGCAAAATGGAAACCAAGAATAAAAAAGAACAAACAAAAAGAATTCTTCAATATTCGCCGAACAATATTTTTACAGCTTCTTATTTTTGTCCACCTGTCGTGTGGTTTGCTATGCGGACCGACCGGCACAGAGATGGACAGGCAGATAATTATCAGGCATATCGAGCATGTCTTTAGATCATGTTCAACAGCGAATGGAGGAAAGGTGGCGATGCTTGCTTTCGCCTTTGCTTTGGTGGCGCAATCGAGGACATTTGACAGATCGCGGAGCGAACGGTCGAGGGTCGAATCTATCGATCGTACGTACTGATATGTACGTTATGAGATCGAAGAACGATGACGCAATAACCTATATATCACGCCGTTTGACACCTCTCGCATGTTCTTTAATTACCTGTCGCGAGCGGGTCAATGATGTTGCTAAGGTCAATGTGTATTTCATTTTCGTGATCTTTTTAATTTTATTTCACGCGAGGAAACGAATTTACCATAGAAGTCTCGAAAGAATAAATCGAGGCGAACACTCGGAAGAAGCGCAGTGGTGGTATGAAATAAACGTTGACGTTAAATATGAAAGCTGATGTTGCAATAGCGATACCGAGGATTGTTGAACGTGATCTACGAAGTTGCAGCTACCGAGCACGAGTCAAGATCAAGGCCGCATCATTAAGTCTCTTCGATCCTGCATTAGGATAAAGCGATGCGGATCGAGTCGTTTCGCGCAGCGCCGAGAAATATCGATGCAGGTATTCGCGGTCTGCTCTCGATCAGCCTCGTGGTGGTCCCCCGGTTCGATATATCGAATGATCTCGCGCATGTAGGCGCGCTGCAGCCGGCAGTCCCGCGCCGTTTTGCATAATACGACGAGACGCCTGCACGCGGCTCCTTCGCGCCGACCGTGTCACGGACCGCCAGGTTGACGACGCCTTACGCGACGCGAACTCGAATATTTCACTACTGAATCACCGGCCGTCGCTTGTTATTCATGTCTCTCTGAACCAGTGTCGTATAAAACGTTCAATAAAAAATTATAAAATGCTATATAATTTATATCAAAACTTTCAACTCAGTCTATACAATTTCAGTCTATTCAAATTTTTATGAAGAATATATAAACACAAAGATTTTTTCTAAAAATAATTCGACGGACAGCAAAATCGTGAAGACAAAGCGCGAGGACTCGGAACGTCCACCTTGCAGCATAACAAAGTGTGCAGAACAAAGTTCAAGCTCGTCGACTCTTAGTCCTGACGAGAATAATATCGGAAAGAGATCGTTGAGAGAGCAGACGAGAGTTAAGGCGAGGAATAGTAACGGGACGCGTCGTGTGCAACCTACACGTAAAATCCGGCCTATTACCACCCATGACGTCCTCCGTCGGCGTTGAACCCGCGCCGATTCCTCTCGCGCTGCCGCGTTGAAGTCTTATTTATTGTATCGACCGTGCGGTTTTTCCCTCCTCCTTTATTCCCCGACACCGATTATCGCCGCGAGTTATTACGTCGGTTCTTTCAGCGCAACACCGGCCCGAAAGGTCGCGCTTATGCCCGATAAGGGTCACTCGCGATGCCGTACGTACCGCGCCGCGGCTAAGCGAGAGATACGGCCGTAATATTTCAGATAACGCGTGGGGCTTCTCGGATGCAGGACTTCTTCAAGATCGCGAACCGCTCATGTACCGAGGCGCCGTTCGCGGTGCGCAGTCACGGACCTGCCACGGTCCGTCTGAGGAGGAGCCAAATGATGATTTCCTGGATGCTTGTCGTTTTATCGTCGAAGACGTCGAGGGGATAATCTATTCCGCGTTTGGCTTCACATGCAAGTTTCCTCATTTGCTTTACAAATACGTTATAACGTCAAATGGACTTCGTGTGTGTGTCTAGATACACGTGACATATTATCGCAACATTTAGATCAAAGTTACTGTAATCTATGATTTTTACGTAATCTAATCAAAATTTAATAAACGTAATATCAGAACATAATTTGTGTTCGATAGCAAAAAAAAAAAAAAAAAAAAAAAACGAATGTTTCGAACCGAAGATTTCCGTGTGATTATCGTTAATACGATCTCGGGGCCCTGTAAGATTTGCTGTGCAAATTGCGGACGTTTCTGTCCGCGGAGAGAACGAAGGGAACGAGGGGAAAACGGCGCCACGGTAAGATATCCTGAGCCGCGCGGAAGAAGGTTAGTTTTGCACGACCTGTGCGTGATACTGCTTAGAGAAATCGTACTTGCCGAGTACCATTAAAGTAAACTCAACACGGAATCGATTTCGCCGTTTTTTTTTCTCGTCGAGACGATCGAACCGGAAAAAAAAGTCGCTCTCCGCAACGTTGCATCTTCTCCTCATTCGATGTGCTCTTCTTTTCGATCTGCTTACGGCAAGGAGATCGCCGAAGCGGGCGAGAGAAATGGATGCCGGGCAGGCGCCGTGAGTGTAAGCATAATCGATTCTAAGCGCCGTCTTCCGTACCTGCTATCTGTTTCAGGCTGCATACGCGCGCTCTGTGAGAAGGAGTCCGCACATTGCTTTGCGTTGCAGATATCTTATGTATGGTAATAGATATGTCGATCGTGTGTATTCCGTCAAGCCGTTCGCAACATCGGGATTCCGTCTGATTGCCGTTAGTGGAGTGTAACGGTTGTTGCGGCACTTTTTTGGAATTTTGTAATTGAACGCGAGAATTTCAGAGTGGATTTGGAAATGCCTGAACTCGTCGAACCCATCCCTCAAGAGATAAAAGCACGACCGTGTTAATACGCGATCGCGTCTTGTAGTACGCAAATCCGTCTCTATTATTCCCGAGGTTTTACAGCAGGCGGAAGCAGCAGTCGAGACGCGCGTGAAAATACCGCGCAATTAAGCGATGAGTTCGGAATATAACTTCGAGAGTCAAAGCTCGCGACGGCTGATGGCGAAATATATTACCGCGGCGCCTCTTATTTTCCTCGAACGACGTTTACGTTCATAATTATTATTAATTTACGGCGCGAACTCTTTGGCAACGAGTCAATTGTATGAGCTCGGTATGTGTACTTAACAGCTTCACTTACCAGATGCACTGTTTCATAAACTCTACGTTCACTTCAATCACATTTTTGTGTAGATTTTCAATACCTCTGTATCAAACTGGATATATAGAAAAATAAAAATTTTCATAAATAAAGCATTTTGTTATACTTTTATTTAGCTTCTTCTCATTTACGTGTTGCTGTCATTTAACATCAGGAGAGTACTCCAGATTTTAAAACATTAATAGATTTGCGTCTATATATCAAGCATTTCACTTGATCCTCGGTACTTTTTTTTTTTTTATTCTCACGAAGTTTCGAACGAAAGCGGCGGCACGATGACGGATGGCTGTCTCTCAGAGATGTCCCTCCGCGGGGCTCCCCGTCGTCGTCAGGTCCATTACAATTCATTGCCATATGATAAATGTCGCTCGTTTGGCCTCGATGCCTGATTGAGTTTAACCTGTGTCTGTGCCGGGCACAGATGGAAAGGCAGAGGTAAATTTTGATTTCTTCAATCATATTTAACGTGCGCAAAGCGCGATCGATGTTCCTTGTCGAATCAGCTTATCCTCGGCATCAGTAAAACCAATCAAGCTCCTTTCAACTGATTAGATCTAATAATGTTGGAGCTGTTTCTTAAATCTCTCGAGATGAATAATTAGTAAATCTTTGAATTATCTCTCTGCCATACATTCTGTACGAGAAATGCAACGAACATTATTTTTATTTAATGATATTGCTTTGTGTAATTTTTTTTCGATTCCTTCTTTCGACACTTCAAAGTTTCTTCAGTTGGCAGTTTGATAAAACGTCAATACGTGCGTCTTTTAAAAATTTTGGAAGTTTAAAATCTCTGAAAGAATAACCGCGACGAAAGAATTAAAAACTCCGCGCAATCAACTCACGCGCGAGCATTAATTCTCGAACCCATCTCTACTCGTTCCGTGACATGCTCGAAAAGCATGCGGAGTAAGAGGAGCCATTAAGATGCATTTTGTAAGAGTCACCTGTAGCCCGAGTCCGGTCACCACCGGACGGGAATTCATTTGGTCGAACACCTCGCGACTGACTGATGTGCGTCGCTTATCAAGACGACATGCCAGAACGGATTGAAATATGTCCATGTTGCCGTTGCCAGATTGCCAGGTTATTGAACCACCTACCTACACCGCCTACCGCCTCGAATTCCTAATGTTCGGGTTATGATATAGCCAGGTGAAGTTACGGGGGCCAACCCAGCGGGACGTCCTGATGGGTAGAGAACACTTCGGCAGCAACCATTATCGAAAATTAGTGCTCTTCCGAGAAGACTCGAACTCGTAAGTATTTCTGTGATCTGTGCGAGATTTCGGATGGAAAGACTGATATACACAAAATAGCGATCGGTCTTTAAGTATATGGGAACCGGGAGAACTGAGATTTTATGGGCTTTTAAAGAGAAATGGAAATGTCTTTATTTTTATGACAGGCGGGACAACAGCGTGTCCAACTGTTTGATAAATGTCGATGAGATGAGATAGCGAAGCGTTTCTCGAAACTTGATAATGATCAATCGATTGCCAATCTAGAATTTTGTTATACGTTTCTCGTTTAAACCTACGCATGCATTTATATGTCATAATTACCACCAAGTCTATTATTGATTTATTAATCCTGTTTACACATTTACGTAGAGATTAATATTAAGTAATAAAATTGTCTATTATAAGTACATGTGTCAATAATAATATACTAAGACATAAAAAATCGAAAAAAATTGAATTTTTATGTTAAAACGCTAGTGTTTTGAAAATAAGAAAAAAGGATAAGAATTTTTTTTTTGTAACAATCATGTGTTATTTAAACTACTTAAGAGAATTATTTTACATTTTTCTTGTGCCATGCTGTGAACAGTAAGTCTCGACCGAGAGACATAAAGTTTATGGCAAACACCATCATTCGAGCGAATGCATTGTAATGACGGACGTAATGAATAATAGAACAATTTTTTAGCAGGCATTAACGGCAAAAGTCAGAATGCGTAAGTCGCACTTAGGCCCTACACTGTGGCGCAGTGACCGAACCAAAAGGCTCGCGAGTTTTCAGTGGACGATCCATTTGTATCTTCGCCGAACTTGTCTCCAAGAGTGTAAGAACCCCTGTGGTTTCGCCACACTTGTATTTGCATTCGGGGCCCGTGGCGTAGCGTAGGGCCTGTCCGTAAATTAACCTGCGGCGTTCCATCGGAATGAGATATCGGGCACCCGCCCTCGCAAGGGCTGCCCTTCGATAAAGTATGCCTCGTCCTGCCGCGAAAGAGCATAGCCGCTCATTCTTTCGAGACCGGTCTCCGTTCGGCGATCGCCGAGCATTAGGCCGGATTTTATTATGATCGTTTCTTTATATTACGATGATATACTCTCTCGCATTATGAAAATTATTTGGTAGTCTGTTTTTTTTGCGTGTGAGCGGTCTTGATAAATTAAATGATCATAATATTTAATAATTTTCCGCGTATTATATTAAACTATTTAAACAATCGTGTGCACATTAACTTTAGAATTGTTTGTGTTCGTCTCTATCTCACGATAATTAAAATCAATTTTATGTTTGTTCACGCTGTGACCGCTTCCAACCATATTAAGTTACTTGGTCATTTGCGTAACAATGGAGCAAACGAAAGTGTGTAATGTAGCCAATCAAAACACAGTATATCACTGTGTCTTTCCGAGAATAATACAGTACCACCTATACAATACCACGACGCTCGTTCTTTCTCTTCTGTTGTGTATTACTCAGTATTATTGCACAGTATTAAGTAACACATCCTCGGAATATTTCGTACTAACAATACACAATTACCGCGAATCCTCGATTCTCGATTTGACGCGAAGATTGTGTGCTATTGACGTGAAATGCGAATTAAGCGTTGTCAAAATTGTGCCTTGCATTGCGTCGACACGACGCGCATTGTCGCGAGTATCAAGACTGCGAACGTAGACTTACTTCGCGGTCGTTGACGGGCGATTTTTCCAGTTCGACTCCTCGCAGTTGGCGTCGCAGATCCTGAGTCCTGTCGTGACCAGTGCCACGCGTGGTATCTGATGTCTACATGTGTACGAGAGCGCGCGCTCTCGGGCCTCTCGGGCTCACGCGATCCCAGTCCTCCTTTATACATCCACCTTGGCAGCTTTAACCACCTGTGCACCGAACCGCTTTCCCCTGCCGTCACCTCCACCGTCGTCGTCCCGTCCCTCCGTCGTCTATCTCGCTCTCTCGGCACCCGCCGCCGCCGCCGCCGCCTCTTCTCGTCCTCTCCTCTCGCGGAGTGAGAGGACATACCGATAGCGCGCGCCGGCGTTGCTGCGCTCTGTACAAGGAGAGAGAGACGCGGTTCAGCCCTCGTTCCTAAAGCAGGCAAGATCTATCGTCCGCAGCTTTTCAAAGGGATCACGAGGAATCGCATGTCCCAAACCATTTATCAGCGTGTCGGCCGAGGTGCGCCCTTCGCGCTTACCGAGAAAGAGAGAACGAGGAGAGGAGAACTGCGCCGCGCGCAGTCTCGATAAGGTCTCGCGCGTCGACATAATGAAGAGGCCGCTTCTGGAAAACTGGCTGACGTTTCAATTTCGTGCCTTCGACGAAGCACAACGCACGGTCACTCACGGGAGGAGAGATCGCGAACTGATTAAGTACCGAATCGCGGAGTAGGCGATTAACGTGTAACGTTATGTTGCGATGGAATCGTATTTTCTGGCTGATATATTAGATATTTAGATTTTTCATTTGTTTTCTTTAAAAGCATATAAATAGATAATTCAGCAAAAAGTATACGAAAACTTTCGTGTTGCATGTACTTTGCTTCGTTTACTACTGAAGAACCTAATCATATTTCATATTGTTAACGGAATACCGCAATGCCGCTTTAGTCATTCTGGCATGTCAAAGGCTAATTTCTCTGCAGTGCTCATTAGTATTGAAAGCCCGAGCCTTAATACCCGGTAACGTAATATCATTTGAAACGATGACTAGTGTCTATTGTCGGCTGGTAGCAACGAGACGATTGACCTTTTTGGCTCTCGCAGCCTTAGCGTAACGGCGTGACTAAGTAGTGTAAATAGCGAGCGCGCATAGTTTCCGTACGTGTAGTCCGTTTTACGGTGAAAGGAGAATACCTTTGTACCTTTTATGTTTTCCACCGCGTGCGATTCTCCGGGTGGCACGCATTAAAGAAGCGAAAATTTAAGAGCGCCAAGAGCGAAGAGAGAGAGAGAAAGAGTGAGAGAGACGAAGAAATTGTTCGCGCGGAATCGATTCTCGGAGAGCGAAAGAAACGCGCGTATATCTTCACCGGCGACGAGCAAGTACGCAAGAACGTATTACGACTGGAACATTACGCAAGTGCTCGCAGTTACAAACAATATCATTTATCTTCGTGGAATTATGAGATTGTTAAAAAATAAGAAAGAATTTATATTCGCATGTACACTCTGTATGTATATATATCAATACAATACAGATATTGAGATAAAGAGAGATTATTTTTAGCAGAAATGGCGTTAACCTCTTTCTTACTCGAATTCATTAAAAATTTAATATATTTGATTAATATCGGGAGAAGCATGTAACATTCCCGACGGTATTTCTACGAGAAATAACATCATCATCTGTAGAACTAATCAACACCGTACCGGACTACATAACGACTTACTCTTGCTCGCTACTCGTCGTTTCTTAGCCAAAGCAATGATTATTGCATGCAAATGAGCATCTCATGCTCGAACCGTACGTACGTTTCGTCAGCGTATGCTAATGAAGACACAAGTAAAAACTATAATGAGGGTGACAAAATCGAGAGGGTGAAATATTGGCTTATAATTGCACAATTTATCTCTCATTTATTTTAATTACGCGAGTGGAAAAATGTTGATCTGACATCGGAGGGGAAATAAACCGATAATTTGTGGTGACCTTCTACGCACGCGATACAGTTAGAAGTGACATTTCGTCTCGTGAAGTAATAACGCGAATTTGCATAGCGGATTCTACAAATTACGAGACCGGCTAGGTATCGACTATAGGTCTGTGTTGCGCGTTATCTCTCGCCGCGGTATATCTGTAACGATTACCTAGTCAACCTTAAGGAGTCATACATATGGACGCGAGCGTGTCGGGGAAATTTTTACCTGCCGCATCCCTGATCACGTTGCGGTACCGCGATAGCTTGCGTTAAGAGAGAGACTTGTGCCATACTCCATCGAGTTCATAAGCACGATCCACCAGAGAAACTTGTATCACGATGTATCCACCTGAGCAGAAACGCGGCGTCACCGTTACACGCATTTTAATAAACATTTTTCGTCCACTCTCCGTGCCTATCTCTCGGCTGACAATTATTTCCCGGTTAACCGCAACGTGTGCGGATCGATATTAATCGATCCTTAGAGCAGTTGTTCCGCTATAGAATATCAACGTGTACGTAACCACGTATACATAATATAAAAGCCTTATTAAATTTATTTTTCTATTACTCAAAAAACTTTCCCTATTTTTTTTTTTTACTTTTAAAATTACAGTTTAAGAAATTTATTGCTTTATATAACATTGTTGGTTGTTTTTCGCAATTTTCTCGTCTTGCAATTTGTTTCACTCACACATTCGTCGTTATTCACATTCTGCTGTGCACAGTAACTTATCCACAACAAGTATCGAAATGCTCAAAGGCACTCATATCTCGGTAGAATTTCCTCTTTCGTTACAGATAAATCTGGACTAACGAGAGTCAGAATAAGGATCCTCCGGCTGTCTCCGCGAACCCGATGGCCTGCGCTCGCGGTAACTCAAAACCGAGCGCAGATTGTCCGTTCGTGGTACTCTTTCACCGACGGCTAAGTCGTACGTTTTCCGACGGCCGGACGTTTCCTTCGTGTTCTCTACCCACGTAGCGCTAGGGCGTCGCGCGGATTACGTAACGGCGAAACAAACGGAGAGACAGCACGGGAGAAAGGGAGACGGTACCGGAGAGAACAACAGCGCAAAAGACCAAAGAGAGGGTGGGTGGTGTGAGCGGCGGAATTGATATTCGCGGCACGGGGAGAGTTCGCTGGCCGATTAGGACGCAAATCATTCAGGTGCCCCGCTGGTTAGGTAAGCCAAGACCTCTGTTGACATGTGGGATGGGCCGCAGTCACGTGTGGCGACGTAGCTTCGCGTTAAGCCAGCGTAGACTTTGAACGGGCAGAATGGTGCTGACATGGACAGTCTACCGGAGCGGCCAGTCAGCCATATGTGGAACAAGAACACGAGGAAAAAGAGAGGGAGAAAGACGCTGGTCGTCGCAACGCATTTGCGTTTGCTGCACGCCGTTGCGTCGCTGCTACGGTTTTTTTTTATTAAATTTTATTTTATTTTTTATGTAGTTAACAGAACAACATAATATAGCGGACGATGATAATGTATGATAAGAAATCAACATAATTCAATTTTCGCATTTAATTTATTATCACTTACTACAATTATCAGCCTTAAGCGTGAAAGAGCGAGATTGACAAAAAAAAAAAAAAAAAAAAAAAAAAAAAATTCCGGTTCATGAATCACGCCTACGCGGCGCGCGCCTGCTCAATAATTAATGCTCATTTAATTCGGCGTTCATCATCCGCGTTGGAAATATTTACAAAAGTCCGGACAACGACAAGTCTTACGAAGCGGAATAGGAGGACCGGCGGAAACCTGTCTCCGCGTCGTGAGCGAGGAGGAATGGTCGCGCCGTACGATTCGCCATTCATTCTGATCGTCGCCAGAGCTGGCGCACTGTCATTGTGCTCCTTTTCCAAACCGCACCGGTACGGCCCTACGATAAATACAGATTTGGATCAAGAACAGTTATCGATATTTTTCAAGCGATCAATTTGTTTGTCTCGGACGCGAAAGAAAATGGGGTCATTCCTTTGTGCGCCTCTTGGCCCGATGGATTTAATGACTACTTGGCGTAAGCGATAAAGGACCGAAGTTTGGCTTACGGTATTAAGAGAAATTGACTGTGTCCCACCCATCGACAAAAGTCAAGAGAGGGAATTAATTATGTTTCTACAGCGTCGGCTCCTCCCTCCTCGGCATGCTTCCTTTTTCCTGTCATCACAAAGTCACGATTTATATCATGCTTGTAAAAAAATTTATATGTAAAAAAAACTTTCGAAAAATTGAAACATTAATAAAATTATACACATGATAAAAAATAATCATTACAAACTCACTTAAATTAAATGAAAACTAGAATTCAAACATTTTATAGAATTATAGAAAGAGAGAGAGAAAGAAAAGAAGATTATTATTCTCTGTCTTATTAATATTTTGACATAATGCGATGTTTTGTTTTCTTTGAAAGAAAAAGATAAGATAGAGACGCAAGAGAATCAAAAGAAATATTTTTGAAACCTTTGGAGGATTGCTTTTCCAACAAGTCTACACCACGTGCAACGAATCAGTCATCGCCGAAAAATGTTTGGACGATAAACCGAATCCTTTTCTGTGACGTGTTTTACTAGTCGTGTTGTACGATGAACCTGCCGAGAGAAAGACAAGTAGAGCACACGCATTACGATTCTGAGTGCGTCACGCATCTTCAGAGAATGCATTGTGAATGCAACCACATCGGCGCCTAGTACGCCGTTATCTCCACTAAAGGACCTGTTCGCCCGAACGAGAATGATACATTCTCTCGTAGAAAAGGACGTGGACGAGGGACGTCAATGAGATAACAATGACCCACTGTACGTGCAACGAACTAGTCGACCTGAGAGGCTTGTATCCACAAACCTGTCATCTCTACTTGGAATGCGTTTGATATAGTCGCTCGGCGCAGTGACATGTCTCGTGATTTAACAAGAAGAGATCTTAATTATTCCGAGAAGCGTTCAGTTAAATTTCTTCGACGATTCGGCTTGCATTATTGCACAACCAATTAGTAACAAATAATAAAAAATAATAATTAAAAAATATCAGATTAATACAAAAAATTTAATCAATACATGTGTATAATTAGTAATATAATTACTAATCAAATCATCTTTATTAATTCGTATATATAATATTTACACGTCAAATATTTTAACAAATTTACGAGATATATGTTCGAAAAACACACTTTTTATATGTCTTATTCTATTTTATATTCTGTCACTCAAAGTGCGCACTAATATGTATTGCGTCTCGTCTCTGCTTGAAAGACGATTGTATTCGATCGTCGAAGCATAGGTGACCCGAGTTGGTGGGGCTTATGCTTAATTCAAGTATATTTCTGTCCTGGTGTATTTTTAATAGAGAGCCGAGATGAAAGACCTTCTTCATCTCCGTTGAGTCCTCCTTGGAAGCAGAAGCGCCATGAAATACATGCATTTATGCGGCCTACTCGGTATGCGGTATGCAGTGCGTTTCAAACAGATTTCAGATAACGTCCTTTGTCAACGTTCGGCCGTTGTTATCAGCGCCGATGCATTTCGATCTACGTTGGGAAACGTCTTTCACGCCATGTATGATGCGCGCGAGGGACTCGAACACGGTCATTGAGCCTCTCGCTGCTCGATCAATTACCATATTTTCGACGTTCTTCGAAAAAACCGCCGAAAACATTACTATAATCGATAAGATAAAAATGATAAGCAATAAACTCTTCTACGTATATAGTGTACACGCAATACCAAGCTGCGATAATTACAAACTCGGTGTAATCGAACGTTCACCTCTATCAAATTTTACGCCACACGAAAATTAAACCTGCCATCGTGGTTGCGTTCATAAATCTATCGAGACCATAAACGGGGCACACTTGTTTCGAGTCGTTCGGTTCTTCTCAGCGGTGCGACGGCGGCGGCGGCGGCGGCGACGGCAGGAATCAATGACCTCGAAGTATATTAACCGAGCGGGGTGGTAATGGGACACTGAGAACGGAAGTCACGGGTACACAGCCGTTTCCGCAGCGACAGATGCGATCTCGCGACCTGTGATCGATGCCTGTCCGACGCATTTCTCTCTCTCTTGAGCGCCGTTAAAAGGGTACTCACTGTCAACAAGGCAGTGACTACTGTTGATCGAATACACGGAAACGGAGAGAAAAAAACAGGGATGAAGTCGTGTGACAGGAGAAGTAAGAAAGCCAACGAAGGAGAAAGATCATGCGAAGTGGTTCAGCCGTCGGTAAACGACGGTAGTAAAACGATTGCGCTTCGAAGAGAAAGAGAGAGAGAGAGGGATATAATATTTGAATGACTCTGTGAATGGGACTCGAGTGTGTTCGCATAGATCGTAAAATAATATTTGAGACAAACCACTTGACAGAACAAAAAAAAATCAAGTGGTTAGAGCCGTCGCTCTTTCGATTCGCTTTATCGCGTTTATCGCTTTGAAATTTATTAAGTCGTCGAATTAATTCACTTGATCCGTCGCATCGTTCTCGGAAAGCGATACTCTAGGAAGCGATAGACGCTGCGGTTGAAACGCGAGTGCTCCTCGTAACACTTAATCGAGAATACCGATATCTATGCGTTCCCACAATTAAAGAATAATTTAATAAGATGACATCCGCGCGAAGTCCGATATTCCTCGTATAATCTCCGTAATCTCAATCGCTTCCCGAATCGCGCTACATTCCTACGGTTTCTGCACGGTCGACCTAACGATCTCGCTCTGCTACTACCGTAACGTTAGAATATCGTCTTATTGATATCACCGTTCTATTTCTATTCCATTTCTATTTTTGCCGTGACAAAATATCCTCGGCCAAGTTCTCGGGCGCGCGTAATGCAGAATCGCTCGGTTGATACGCAAATCCGAGACGAATCACTCGATGATGAATGCATCTCGCGGACGATCGCACTAACGAGTTTAGGTCGAAAGAGATGCCGGAATGACTCGGACTTGTCGATATTCATCGGTGTTGTATTTATAACGGAACTATCCTCTTTTCTTACACAAGCACGAGGACGAAACATTGCGTCGAGGGGCGTCATTGACGTTGCCAGTGTTTGCGGAAGGGACCGACTTTTTTTTTCAACGTGTCACCCAACGAGTGTCGACCCCGATACTGGGTGCAGCGTGCGAGAACGGTTCCCACAGGCCGCTCGTGTGAAAACGCCCGGGAAAGTGGTCGCGACAAGTGCATCGGAAGTGTAGCGCGCGCCTATACTCGAAAATGTATATCCGATATCTTGCAAAAGCGCGACTCGTTCGCGTCTATATCGCCCGATCTGACGATCGGACGATTAAGCGCGCTCGCACAAGCATCTCGCCATGCAGCGCTGATATATATTTTATCGGGACGATCCAGCTGCGACCTGGTTTTATCCCGGTTTTATCCCGCTGCGGTTGCCGCGCGACCGCCTGTCATACTTAGCGCGCTGCTCAAGCGGTAAATACGACGATATCGCGCGTCTCCCGGGATTTCGCGCGGCTTTAAGATAACGCGCGAAACTTATGGACGTTTCGGCATTTAAACCTAGAATGTGTTCCGCGTTTACATGTTACGCGTATTATATTTATCGATACGTGATACGTGCACGTTAAATTGCGTTAAATGCAGCGATTACGAATAATTTATTTTATAATTAAATATAATAAAAAGAACATAACATCTGAATTTTGTATACAGAGAAAATTGTAAATAAATGTACTTTAAAATGCATAGAAATGTTTTTAAAACACTTTGAATTTGTTACTGCGCTTCCTCTTCGTCGAAGATATTCTACTCTGTCGTTTCTCGATGTAATTCACGCGTACGTTGGCCCGCGATGGTCGCAAATCCGAGGTGTGCGTACGAAGGACGGATAAACCTGTCGCTCGGTTAGCCTTTCGTAAAACTTAAAACCCGACGCGTCCTCCCCCGACATGCCGTCGCGAATGGACATGGCTAAAACGCAAAGCCGAACATAAAACCGCAGATAAGAGCAACCGTGTAGCCCGCGAGCGAGAATAAGAACCAGAGGGGGAAAGAGGGTGACAGGGGACACGTTGGCGAGAAAGAGTGAAGGCTTGGAGAGAAGAGAAGAGAGGGGGAGGAAGGGAACAGTAGGTACCGCTGCTGGGGCTGAATTACGAGCGGTCGACGGGCATTAACATTTTTGCCGGACGCGCAACAAATTAAAGCAATCTGGTGCGCTCGTGTCGCTCGTCTCGTAATGCCGCTGTTTTCTTTGCTCTCAGATTTAAAACTTGCCACTTTGGTTCAATTATTTGCTTTTATCATTATTGTTTTGTATTCTTATTTTTATATTTTTATCATTGTTCTAAAACTTCTACGCTATTTATTATTAAGTATCGTATTCTACATATGTACACGCGTGGTTAGTCATTATTAAGTGTCGCAGCCGCATAAAACAGAAGCGTCGCATCTCTCGAAAAGAAAGAATACGGCAAAGTGGAACCGAGAGGAAGCACAAGAAGACTCAGAGTAGGATAGTGGTATATCGGTCTGTCGCCTCCGTAAATCCTCAGTACCCAGTAACGCCGCCACTGTCGTGCTGCAGTCTTATCATTGTCAGGGCCGCAGAACCGCGGTTTCGATACTTATTTTGCATTAACATCAATTACCATTCAATTTGTATCTATTTCTCGCAAATTATTAAAAAAAAAGTTTATTGTTTTTTTACTCGCACATGAGTCTCGCGAATAGAACAAATACAGAAAATTAGATCTCTCAAAATAAGCCATGAATATTTGAACTGATACAGAGATGATATTTGTCCTCTTATACTTTTAATCGTTTGAATAGTTTTATTACAGATAGCAAGAGAGGGAAAAATTGAGATATTAGCAAATTATTCTAAATTGCATTACTAGCTTCGTGTAGCCATCGCAGAAGAATTGCGGAGACGAAGAATGCATCCCTGGTTGGCGGGAGCACAGTATCGGACCACGGCGGTCGTCTCCGTGTATCGTTTGATCTCGTTAATAGGACCGCATTGTCCTGCATCTACATACTCCTCTACGTGCCCTTCTCTCAGTATGCACTTTGTTGTGCAGACGGTCGAGAAAAAGAAAGAGGCAGGGGAAACATGGGAGGGGAACGAAAAAGGGATAAAGCTACGTGCACGCGTGTGCGCTCACGATCGTAGGTGCTCGGCAATCGGTGCATTATTTGCGAAATATCTACCCGGTTATCAAAGTACAAACCCGTACCACAGAAATTTGTACGCCGACCGGTATCGTTTATTTAACAACTCCCAGTCACAATACTTGATTTATGTATTCAACCGTATTGTGTGTGTCGCAGCTCGTTCAATTTACTGTTACTTAATTTTATTGTTTCATTCTTTAACG
This sequence comes from Pseudomyrmex cubaensis, assembly GCA_014825685.1. Taxonomy (NCBI): domain Eukaryota; kingdom Metazoa; phylum Arthropoda; class Insecta; order Hymenoptera; family Formicidae; genus Pseudomyrmex; species Pseudomyrmex cubaensis. Next base: position 72,456 of record QVOA01020046.1, read on the forward strand.
TTTATCTTATCTCGTTCTTTTTCTCGAAAGTGATCATTAACAAGAAATATATGATTATTGAAGCAAAATATAATCGATGTGAGCGCGCAATAGTGAAAATATTCCTTTCTTTAAAAATAATTTATACCAATCCGGAGATACGCAACTATATTTCTTTATATTCTCCATTGTTTACTACTCAAAGATACCGTTGCTGTTCTGAGATCCTTTTTATGCTCAACTCGCAGTCAGCTACAGCGAACGGACTGCACTCATCATCCTATTGTTCTCTAATGAATCCGTAGATGCTGACGGAAGCGTCCCTGCTCACAAGATGCATGAGACAGGTTGGATCTGTGAGTTGCCTCTTCGTAGCTCTTCTATCAACCTCACTCGTCTGTTTCGGGAACAAAAAAAAGAAATAAAAGAAAAAAAAAAGAATTATTTAAGCATAACGAGCGAGACTCACGGGGCTTTGTGGAATCACTCGGTCGCAGTATATCACCTGCCAGAAAACTAGCTGAGAGAAACGACTCTACCTGTCGCACATAATCGTAATGAAGAATGAACTATGCCTGTCGACAGGGAACGTCGGTTCAAAAGGAAAAAGTTGCTATCACATCGCTTACTTTCTTTTATTACGATCATTACCGCGTTAATAAAAGCTAATTATACTGCTAATACTGTAATATATGTATATTGCTAATTGTTGTACGAAACATTTGTCACTGTCAGAGTGGTATCTTTCCACTTACTTTAAAAAATCCGAAATCTTAATACGTAATTGCTTGCGCAAAGGTTGTTGAACCTTATTGTTTTGTCTAAAAAAAGTAACTTATTTCGAATTCACTCGTCTCATGTCAAAATTATTTAATAATCTTATATTAATTATTTTGTTATTATTATTTATTTTTTTCATTTTTGATTACGAGTTGCATCTTTCTCTAAAGAAAAAATATCTAAATAAATAAATAAACAAAAGATCTCGAAATGCCGGAGATATATTTACCGAACTCAAAGATAGCTGTTCTTCACTGAACCGTTGATGTTTTCTTCTTTCTTTTTTAACCACAAGATGCAACAACGAAGAGAGAGAGAGAGAGAAAGAGAGAGAGAAAGACAGGCCAACGAACGAGTCGTGCGCCGCGTACGGCCGGAGATTCCCAAGTTCTCGAATCCATTATTTACGTGCATCGGAACGGTACGTGCCTCCACGATCTTGATCGGGGCGGGGTCGCGGGGGGCAACGGCGGGGGACGAGAGAGCGATCGCGGACAATACCGTATATCTCTCGCGGGCGTTTTATGGAAATTCGTTCGGACGACCCTTTCGATACAGTGATCGGTGGTTTCGATACGATCGAGATCGCGGCACCTGTGCCCCACGTCCCTGCCACCTTCTTCGATGGTCACGTAGAAGCAGCGGGCGGCAATGAGGAACGCGGGTCATTGCCCGTGCCCCTCTTTTAAATATAGAAGAATCGCGGGTGATCACGATAAGACGGGTCAGAAGCGGGTTACGAAAAAGAATTTTGTCATGTAAATTACCGTCTCTACGCAATCTCTGAGATTCTAATAACAGTGAGCTACAGTCTGAAGCGCGATTGGAACATCGAAGCAGGTATCTCTAAGAACTGTGTTGGTGTCCAATTTCTGAGAGATCGTTTGTGTCAATGGAATATCATATAATGATATCTGTCTACTTGACGAGCTTATAAGATCAAATTTTTTATTACTGTGGCGAGCATCGGAAAAAATGTTTTTTTTTTGTTTAGTGAAGTCGAGACAATAATTATTTTAGGATACACGCATCAAGTAAAAAAACTATTATGATGCAATACAAATTACGATGTAAAATAAAAAATTCTTATTTACGTACTGACTCGTATAATAAAGATACTTGTTTCTCATCGCGTTTTATTATTACTTATCTGAATTATATACTTGATCTGAACGGAATACAAGTATTCCAGAGATCATACCGTTCATCTTATTACTTTATTAGACGTCTCATCGTTGTCGGAAACGCGCCATTAACGACGACCGTGGTCTCACCTGGCCTCGGTCCTAAAAATAAAGAAGATATCAGGTTGTGTCGCTAGAAACAAGAGATAGTGGACCTCCGGCGTGTCTCCATAAAGACGCCTATCGCGTCTCCGACCGAGGTGGGAGGAAATAGAATGGCACGTCGATTTTCCGTTTAATCTAAGACGAGACCGGTAGAGCGTGATAGCTCGCACGCGTCGACCGCTTGTTCCCGCCTGTGCAGTCCCTATAAAATGTACGTTTTGTGCCCCATGCCCGCAGCCATAAAGGACCGTTTTGGTGGGCCGAGGCGTGGTCCGTGGGCCCGCCTAGGTGGCCCGGCAGTAACTTACGCGCGGCCATCACCAGAGCTATCCGAATAATGCCGCGCTATCTTAAATATCCGGCAATTTATGCGTTTACACGGATTATCCCGCCATGGCTTTACGGCCGGTAGTTACTTAATCACGTTAGGCACCGCTGCCAGACACCACACGAATCGCGCGTGGAAGCGATGTACTCGTATCGTGATCATGAGAAAGAGAAAGAGGAAGAAAAAAATGTATACGAAATTCCAACGTCGATGTTCTTATCGAGAAATGCTCGATGTTGAATTAGTAAACAAATTTATTAACATTCAAACGCAAAAGTCTCCTTTCTCAGACTTTCTGATATATTTTGCATTATTGCGGCAATCTTTGAGTCGTATACTGCCTTCTAAAGTGCTTTGTTTAACAATAGAGGTATATTTTAAGCACGTGACATACGCGTGTTCTCGGCCAAGTGTTTCCGATGTGAAAGTCGAAACGCTGTTGCCGCCTTGGCTTCTCGAAACGTAACGAGACCCTAAGGTGTATCACGCGTGCGTAATCTGTGCGCTTTAGAATGCTCATATGTACGGCTTGCACTCACGCACGCACGCACGCACCGAAGATACAGGTTGCCGGCCGCACCTGTAAACCCGCGCGCTCTCGAGAGATCGCGTGGGTGTCAAAGACCGCGACCAGATGCCAAGAAGGCGACGTGCAAAACTGCCAATTTGAATATATTTTTCAGTTTTTTATTAAAGACAATTTGGAGCCTGTTTAGAAACAGTGACGTTACAGACCCGTATCAGGTGGAATTTGTTTCGCTGCCCATACGTTGTGTATATTAAGATATTTGAAGCGTTTTATAATAAGCCGTTTCTCGAGATTGTGTTTTAGATTTATTACAACGAGCATAATTATTTTCCAAACTTTTTGCAATCAATATTTTTTGTTTCTTTTTTAATTGGCAAGAAAGATGAGTAAGTAGATTTTAGAAGAGACATAATTCAACAAGATAAATGTACTTATTGCAATATATTGGTTTTTTTATATTTTCGGTTTGGAATGTTACAAAATACTATAATAAAGTTGACACGTAACACCGATAATAATAATATACGCAGTGAAATATTGGCAAAAATCTCCCGTAACACTGCACAATGCCATTTATCTTCCGTATATGGTATAAAGCCATACATTCCGCGCGCAATCGCGTCGTTCGCGGCGCATTCGCTCATATCGAACGGATCCTACGCATTCGATGTGTTCATTCTCAATAAAGAATCACGAAACGGGTCACCCGCCACGAAATGCCGCGAATTTTGCATTCAGCGACGGCCGGGAGACTGCACTGCGCGGGGACTGCACGAGCGCAGTAAATCACAAAAATGTTCATTGAAATCGCGTTTCGCAAGCTTTGGTGCGCACGATGTAGCGCGGCCCGTCGATGATTCAACCACATTTCCTCGCGCGAGCGCAACACGCATACCACGACGTGCACCGGCGCGACCTGGCGCATTCCTCGCTCGCTAAATGCATTTTCAGTCTGTCGTGCGTCGATATTCACCCCGCGGCAAGTAAGAATAACCTCTCGTCTTCTCACAGACGCGACCCGGCGATACCTTGGACGATCAAAGAATTACGTGAAATAATGATGTCAGTCAGGTAATGAACGTAAAGTTCGTCCAAAAAGACGGAACACGCTTCGCCACGGACAAACAGAATCCTCGGAAGAATTTTCGTTCTCTGCATTTTGTTTCGCGCGCCACGAGGTTCTCGTAAAACTCCTCTACTCTCTTCAAAAGAGGAATGTTCCTTCTTTCCGCGGCTCGCCGATCGATTATTGACTGCGTCTCTCCCACACCGTCCATGCCGGTTCAGACAAAACTTTCTCGATCCTCCGAAAGCACGCGCAGCGAATATTTTTGACGGCTCTCGCACCTCCCGTCTTACCGCGTACACGACAATTATTCTGCCGTGCGAATCGGAGATAAGGTAGGTAGGATAATGGCTGGCATAAGTTAAAATTTCGGTCGATACACGAGAAAACAGGTGAATTACGAACAGAATTAAGTGACTTAAGGCCGGCGTCGTCGTGCGTGTCGCACGGCGCGCGACGAGGACGCCGATTTTATGGCTAATTTGTCCGTCGCGATCGTATTTATCGCGCCAATGGACTCTCGCGCTTCTTGTTGCTCTTGCTGCGTTCTGACGCACGTATTTCTCAATTAACCTCTTCTTGCGCTGTGCGTTTACACATTCCACTTATATATGCGTGAATCGTGCCCAAAAAATTTCGATTTCTTTACGATTTTTTCAATAGAATCGTATGCAACGAAAAATATCAGAAACACTTTAAACTACATTAGGCAAGCTAGTTTATGTCAAGATATATATATATATATTTTTAGTAAGTGTATCGCACTTGAGTCAGACGATATATTCAAGAGACATATTGTTTTATTTTATCGCAAAACACCTTGCATACTGGTTCAGCAACGCTCTTTACACATCTTCGTAATCTGAATATTTAAGAGACTCAGACTGTTTACGACGAGAGTAAGCTATGTGTTTGTAAACGTAAACTGATATTTTTAGCGTTAACATATATGTGAAATCGCGGTTGGCGACTCATTAATAGGCAGTTGTACGTTAAAAAAAAAGAAAAAAATGCGGTTGACGGAAACACGCATGCATTTCGCTTGCGGTCGGTAAATTGCCGTTAATTTCGCCTGGAAGACGCATGGATTACCATAAATTTCGACACAAGTGACCACTCATTAGATATGCAAAGCAGCGTGTGGAATATGGCGCTCAAAAAGTGTTTGCCAGTTGCGTGTTCGTCCTCGTCGTAAAATCTTGCGCGAAATTAAATTTTTCTCTTAAATGTCAGATGATCGTTTTGCGCTAATGTTTGCAACGATATACATCGCGTCGCGTTGTAACCAAAAAATCAATATATTTTATGTTCAATAAAATTCATCGCATTATCAATATCGTTTGATAATTTTACTGTAGTCCATTATGACCGCTGCGCGAGAATAAATTAATGGTCGATCGTTAAATACTTGACAATGGTCATTAATTTAATTTCTTGATATTTATTAACAAAGAACTGAGGTGTAAGACAAATAAAGAAATCCTCAACTCAGTATGGTACAACCGAAGTTTTCTGTTTATCTGGACAGAGCGTTTAACCAATTACTTCCTGCGCAGCATCTTTTCTCGCGTTACATCACGTAGATAGCTGCAACAACGTGTCGCATCCAAACGACTCCACCTTGGAGAAATTAGCAGGATTGCGTTGTTACGTAAGAACATCGCGACGTGGGAACGCGGCGCGATGCGGCGAGCGCGTAGACATTAAAATCAAACGCAACACATGCGTCAACGGATCCGCGACCCATGAGCGAAAGTGGGAGGAGGAGACGCACCGGAGCTCGCACACAATGCTACTCGAGTGGTAATTTGTCGGAGATGGGTCATTACGAGCTTAAGACCGCGTCTTCCACCCGCGTCTTCTTCGCCATCACGCTTCGCCGCGAGACACAGAGAAGACGAGGTCCGTTTGCGAGAACGGACCGCGACGGACGAGGTTCGAGAAAGCGAGACTGGCTGACCTCATCGTGAACCGTGGCCGTCAAAACACCCGCGTCGGGTCCCGTGCCCCCACCAAGCTCTCTCGTAATTTCGACGCGCCATGGAAAAAGGTCGCACAAGACACGTGTCCCAGAATGGCACGGTGCGGCCAAGATATGTTCCTCCTGCGACACACGAGGACCGGACCGGACCGAAGCGGCCCGGCTGCGCCCGCTTCGGGGCCCATTTAGCCGTCGTCGTGTCACGATTTTCGTGAGATTATAATTTCTCGAAAGGATGGTACGAATACATTGAGAAGAAGCTTGACATTGATTTCGAGTACTTTTGGGACCTACCTCCATCATGTTGATGCGTGTCGTGTGTTTTGATACCGGATGACAAAGATCCAAGTGCGAAGCGTAAAACGAAAAAGTTAAAAAGACTGGCGAGAAGCCGTCCGTGCGTGAATTGAGCCCATTGAACTTCCGCGGGCATCAGAGACATCGCGTGATGCGCAATTTTTAACGCATCTCAGTATCGGGACAAGATATGTCATGCGCGCTGCCGGCAAAGTTGCGGTTCTCAAATCGCTACAAAACGAAACACTGTTTCTGGCGACGTGCGGAAGGTTGATCCTCACGCGGATGGAATGCGCAGATATCAGATCTCGTTTGCGGGGCGCAATTCTCGGTCCCGGCGGTTCACGTTGGGTGCTGCGGGGGAAGGAGAAAAGAAAGGAAAAAAAAGAGATAAAAGAGGAAGGGGAGACAAGGCAGTTTTTAAGCGCGTTTTAACGCCGAGACAAGGCTCCAGCGAGCCCTACGGTGGCAAGGCGTCGGGGTCCGAGAATTACGGCTCTCTCTCTCCGCGTGTCTCCCGTAATCCTGGTTTATATGCCGCCGTCGGGTTCGGATGCTGGTCCCCGTGGACCCTGGGCCTTACCGCTCTTACATCTTCTCCGTAGCGCGCTCGACAGGCCCGTCGTCCTCGGAAGCCGATGCGGCGGACGTACGTGCTCGACGCACGCAGGGGCCTCGTCAGGCTCACCGCGGAACGAGTTTCAGCAGGTTGAGACGCGGGCAGGCGGTCCGCGCCCACGCCGTGTGCGTATTGTGCAGGTACCTTCGTGAGGACCCTCCTCACTTCGTCTCTTCCTCCCCACTTGTCCCGTCCGGTCGGAGCCTCATTGTTTCAACGCGATCTGCTGTCATGCACGCCACGCGGGGAACCTGACGGATCGCTCTATGCCACAAGCTGCTTCGTCCCGTTGTCGATCATTCATGACGACCGCTTGATAATGTGCATATATATACTATATTTCCTGTAATTCTTCTGCGAATCTTTCTGTAAGAAACGGACACAGCTGAGATGAATCAGCGCGATAAATAAATTAATGAGTAGATGAATCGTGAGAATGAAAATTTATAAACAACAAATTCTATAGCAATCTATAAATACACACTTCGCTACAAATTCCGTCACTTGAAACTCAAGAGTTTACTTTTGTACATATTGTATCTTATTAGCCACATAAAAGTCTTATCGTAATATTGATTTTAGAATGGTATGTAGCTTTTCAAATATCGTTTTGTAAACACACGCGAGATAACGGAGTTCGGTAATCATATTGCACCTTCGATCTTCGATTATATGTACACATCTCTCAGGACCCGTTTGGCTTATCATTATAACTGTCAGCATCCATTAACGCATCGTATAATACTTTTCTCAAAGAAAAAAAAAAAAAAAAAAAAAAACGACCACTCTCGCTTACGTGTTAATTCGAGTCTCCGTAATAGCGCAGCATCAATGTAATTAGTCGACATTAATAATTTAACATCAATTTGAATATAAATTACGAGCTCAACGAGAAAATCGTTTGAGTGTTGCCCGCCTTTAATTTGGACAATCCTTCATCGGTCGATCGGTTTTCGTCGTTGCCGTCGTCCTTTCGAGCCCGATATCCGTTCTGTACGCACGTATTGGCCAAGGCGTGCCACGATCCATCACGCAGATATAAACGTCCTACGTGCACATCGGTTATATCCGCGAACGCTTTATGATCCCTCAATAATTACGCGTCTCATTATATTTTAATTAGCATGGCTTGACGACGCCGCCTGATTTGTAAAGTTCATTAATGTTGTTTACGAGGAACTCATTAAATTTGAATATTACTGAATAACGCTCGTTAAGGAACGTAAGTGCGTGCAGTATATACCGCGAGATAGAAATAGAAAACTAGAGAGAGAAAGAAAGACAGAGAAATAGAGAAAGAGAGAGATGGAACAAAAGAGAAATGTGTATGAGTGTGTGCGTGACCCTGTGCACAGCTTCAACACGACAGGTTGATGCAAACGTACGACGTAATGTGCCTCGACATTAATATATTTCCTCTAATAAGACAAAACGTCGAGTCCACCTCCGCGCGCGCGGCTTCTCAATGGGAAAACTATTACTCTCGTCTCACGTGTGCCCTCGCGCACATGCGGAGCATCGTGGAAATCTTCCACCTTGTCCCGTCCATCACGCGGTCCCCACTGAAGACCGAAGAGACGACCGAGAGGTCGAGCCATTCGAGGTCGACAAACCGCGAAGATCGCGCCGTTCCACGAACACATCGCATCGCATCGCGCCGCATCGGCAAACTCGAAACGTTTTATGCCGCGCGGCCGCGACAATCATTCCGCCATGGATCGCATAAAGATGCGTTCACGGAAAGATACGTGAACGCGAGCGCGATATATCTCACACGGCGGTGAGGGGCGACGCGTCGATAACGCCACCCGCGCGAAATTTTTGCTTCGAGTCGCTGAAGCGCTCACGCGATTCATGAGACGATCAGCGTTCCCGCGTCGTAAACCTATGCGATTTCGCGATTCCATGTTTATTACCGCCGATCGGACGTGAAGTACCATTGGAAATTGTAAATTCTGTCGAGGAGAGAATAGGAACACATAGAAAATCCTTCTCTGGGATATCAATTCTTGATGTAAATACTAATAATTTATTTTCGTGTATTATAGTTAATAATAGAAAGGCGAACGACACGAAGAAATGGAAGATTAATGCCGTTTTTTTTAAGTTCGACGTAAAATAACATCCATGATCCGTAAAGCAACACCTGCCAGTCCCTCGTGCTGCCTAACATCCGCTTCACGTTACTGATTTAGCCCGGTCGAAACTTGTATTCACTTGTACTCAGATCAGCGTGTAGGTACATGCGTCAAGAAACACGCACGTGCGCGCGCGATAATTCCCGGATGAAGAAGATCACGAAAATTCTCTCTGCGTGCTCGGATTTACATACTGTGCGTAGCACACTCTTTCTCTCTTTCTCTCTTCCGTCTCTTGAATTTCGTTCCTCCGTCGAATTGCGCTCCGGGCTGCTGCGTGGGCAGCTGCCATGTCAATATTATAAATTCGCCGGACGTCGATCGCGCTGAACGTCGCACATGCGAAAGGAGCTTTATTAAAACTTATGCGCGCACTAACGCGATTTATCGAGCGCGAGGCGCAAGGGTGACTCGTGGCGTCGGCCACCTCGTTAGGCATCAGCCCGAAGTAAAATCGTGAAGGCGAATATATATTTCTTTAAATCTTATTTATTATTCCACCGCGCCGTTGGCTATACGAAACATCATTAACTTCTTGTAAGTAGCAGACACCGAAGACAAATCGCTGGAACTGAGTGTGTAGAAAAAAGTTACACAACATTTTTACTAGACGCTAAATTAAAGACTTATTTATTAACAAATACTTTTAAAACAATTTATAATAAACAATGGATTGTAAAATTTATTGTTGTATTGTAATTTGTTTTAATAAAACTTACTAAATTTTTTATGCACCTAAATTATAACAGAATAATTTTCGTTGTATGTAAAAAAGTATGTAAAAAAAAGAGTAAAAAACGATTCTCTGAGGAACCTGCTGGGTTCGAAGATCACGTACGAATGCATATGGAGAGACCGCGAAGCGGATGAAGGGTCAGAGTACTTCCTACACGTGGTGCCTATTGGGTACATCCATATGCGCGTGATTACGTGGGCACGATGTGTGGGACAGTGTGGACGAGGCAATGCACCACCTGTTGAATCCCGAGGGAGGATCATGAGCAATGCGCATGGCAGGTAGAAAAGGGGAGGCGAACGTTAAGAAAGACGTGAGAGGGGAAGAGAAGAACGCGAAAAAAAATTGAAGAAAGCATCGAGCAGAATTTAATAAGTTTCATCTCTGCATCGGCATTCTTTATTTCAATGCTCTTTTTTTTTTTTTTACCTGTCTGACTGCATTAGTCATCGAAGCACTTTCTCGTGATGCTTATTATTTTCTTAAGCAAGCTGAGATCGACCGAAGTCGAAGCGTTTACTAATTAGGCGCCATCCAGCCGTGGGCAGAATTCAGCCAATTGTGTCTTCAAGGATTCTTGTCTGCTATACATACACACACATATACATATATATACATATATAAAAGAGTACAGTACAAAATTTACGTTAATTTTCTACTATATTATAATTGAAGTATTTTGAAATAAGTGAAAATAAATGAAATCAAAATTCGAAATTATATTCTCACACAGATTTATTCTTTGAATTCATGTTTTACACATGTTACATGTGTCTACTTCGATAGGATGATGCACACGTGTTCGCGGATGAATGACAAGGGCCTTTTTTCGTTGCGACGAAGCGGCTTCCTCTTCCGGCGCTCGACGTCAGGTCAGGTGACGCTGATCTTCTATTCCCTATGGATCTTTGGAGTGGCACAGGAAGTGTGATCTAGAAGGTTACAAAGATATCACGATTAATATCCATTTACAAAGAAGATGCGTGAATAAGAGTGAAAAAAATATGTATATCGATTGCTTAATTGTTAAGCAATGTGTTAAATTTTATGTTAATTTTTGTTTTATTAATATATTTGCTGTGTGCAATAAAAAACCATTAGATATACGTTTTTTTATTGTATTTTATCTTCTATCTTTGTTTGTTATTTGCAATACCAAAATTTATCTACTACAAACATTTGTGATCTCTATCGTATATAAAACTCAAAAAAATCTTACGAAAATATGTTGTAAGAAGTTTATTATATTTATTATATGTATGTTGTAAGAAGTTTATTATATTTAACTTATCACACACACACACAAATTATTTTTGTTCAAATAACAGAAGTACAAGCATGAACAAATAAGGTATTGCGACAAGCAAAAACAAAATAATTCTTTGCAAAGCTCACCATTGAATCGCTATGATATGATCACAACACACTCGATTGATCGTTCGATCGAGTTCCTTTTTCTACCGGAGGTCTCGAATCGCTCGACTGGAGCTCGTTTCAGAAACTAACGAGCGCGAAGAACATCGAGAGTACGTGCCTGCACAAACAGCAGACGCGATGACAGGTCTCATTGTGATCTGGAACACGTTCATCTTTAACCGCCACGCAAATCTACGAAATGCTATGAAGAGAAAGGAGGCTAAGTGACAAAAACGTGCAACGATTAAAAGCGGAAAAAGCGAGATATCGTCGAAGAAGAAAAGGTCTCTCGGACGACGGAGAACTCGATTCCACGAAGAATTTCGAGTGTCAGCAAATCGATTATCTGTAGATGCCCGTGATTTATCGTGACGGAGCTCACTTCACGATACAGGTGGGAAGAAAAAACAACTTTAAATTCCTCGAGGTAGCCCGTACTATTCTTCGTTCGTGCGATGGACAAGGAGTAGGTTGGACAAGAAGTCGCCCACGTGATAGATCGGGAACAGATTACAGATTTGGCTTCGAACATGACGATTTAATTCTGCCACGTGGCTTATTTGCATGCGAAAGATGTACGAAACAAAATATCTCCAAAGTAGAGAAGATGTGCGAACGCAAACCGTTAGAATCTTTGCCAGACGGCGCGATTAATAATATAGACGGCAAATTTTTCTGTTTGCACGGGCGATAATTAATCCCGCGTCATTTTCTCTCTAATGACCCATTAAATTCGATCGTTTCGCGCGGGCCTGCCTAATTTCTTCGAGGCCTCGTCCGGGTTCATGGTCCGGAGTCATCTCGGTACCGCTTTATCACGCGCACGTGACTACGACGTCGGCAAATCGTGCCACAGACTGGCACAGAGCTTCGAAGTGTGATCTGTGACACCGATCTGTCGACGTTGTCGCAAACCAATCTGCGAAAAGATTGAAATTCTTTTCTACGCTATTTTTATTTGCTATTTTTATTCTATTTTTTGACGTTATTTTTCTCCAATATCGAAAGATATCAAATTAAAAAGTAGAACTTAATATCATGTTACAATTATAAAACTAACATATGAAGATATATACATCCTCAATAGGTAGTATATAGTTCATATCGTAAATTATTATCTCTTCTATCTAGTTTGAGATTATTTCATCCGTTGAACAGATATAATGATAAAGCATCGATGGTTATATTACAGAGTCTCTTTTAAAACGTATTGCACATCGAGAATTCGAAGAGAAGGGATCGCGGTAACGAGCGCGCATCGTTACTACGCCGTAGGAAACTACTACGTCTCTCTTGCATTCGTCAGGGAGAATGCCTCGCAAAACATGCAGGCATCCCTCGCAGGTTCACAATAACCTCTATCGCTTCCTCCTCCAATATTATATAGCGCAGAGTGCCCTCCACAATTTTCAAGTAATCAGCGCGGAAGTCGAGCAGCGTTTTGCTGCGGGCTCGACCATCTCTTTCTCTCTCTCTTTATCTTATCTCTCTCTCTCTCTTTCTTCCTTTCTCTTTCTCCTTTCGCCGGTCGTTGAAACGAGACGGAGGCGCAGGAAGAAGAACAAGCAGAAGAGGAACGAACGAGATGCTTACGTCAGTTTTCTGATCGTGACTGGCTCCACCCTGCGTTACCGACCAACTGAGAGAGAAAGAGAGAACCGTGCCACATTATTACCCTATTATATCTTGCATAACAGTAACAGTGAACGAAGTGAGCTATTACGCTGCCTATCGTGGGGGTGGATGGAGGAAAAGAAGAGAAAGGAAGCCGTCTCATGGAAGGAGAGAAAGAAGAGCCTTAGGTCGATGCGCCCACACGGAAAGTGTCGAGAAAAAATCCACATAATTGTATGATAGTAATCGGTAGAACTTGCATCTCGTTGCAGCCACGAGGAAACTACCGTAACGATTCGCTCGATAGGCCAAATTGATCTTTTCTCTTTCTCCTGCTGATTGATCATGCATTATCGATCGCAATTTTGTTCCGTACCAACGTCTCTTGTATTGCACAAGAAAAACACACTATAAGCAATGTTTTTTTTTATGACTTTATATTAGTAAATTCAAAATAGTTCTGTTCTGTCAAATAAAACAACAACGAAAGCCGCTTAACATATACACGATGTCTTCGAGCTTGTTTGTTTCTTAAACGAGATGTTGCAAGACAACCGATAGCGATAGCGCAAGCGACGGACGGAAGGAGGAGAAAAAAAAAAAAAGAATCTGCATTTCGCCGTTTCCAGACGAAACTACATAATCGCCCGGGCCGTACCTGCAATTTAAAATAGGCGTAAACTGCTACTTCAGTCGGCCAGATAATTTCCAAACATTGCGGTCGTTTGGTTCGGCAATATTGCGGGTGGGGTCGGTCACGAAGTCCCGTTTTCGCAAGTCCAAGAGTTTTCGAAATTGATTCGTCCCATCGATCGCGATAAATTTCAGAAATTACGCGGAAATTGCGGAGAACGTCGGACATTTTTTCGCTTAATTATTCTGGATCGCAGAGACAATTGCGAGAGATAGAATTGCCAGAGGAATCTCTTACGATCATAATAGTGCTCTGTGCATGTCAATAACCCGAATAGTCGGTATCTAATCTTCCGAATACAAAGCGAAAAGATTTATCTTTTAATCGTTTCGACAACAGTTTAAATAAATTAAGAACATCAAATGTGTTCCTAATGAGATTCTTCTTGTGTCTACGACTAGGATTTATTGCCATCATCTGGCGTGAAGCGTTTCCCGACGAAGCGTGTGGAAGAGATAACGCTAACGCGCCGCTAAGGAGATGGCGAGTTGCGATATAGTCACGTATATAGCGGAGATAATTAAATAAGTTTAATTAAGGCGCGTGCGCGCATTGTGCGCCGTGACTCGGCGGCTCGTTTCTCGCCGCAAAGCTCGGGGCTTCTCGCGACAATGCGCACCGCGGCGGAACGAGAAGGCACGAGTGCCTGCTGTTGCTCGTGCTGTTGGGCCTCTCTCGAAGGCACTTCATTTTCTCAAAACGGGCCCGACTCTGTGCCCGGCGGCGGGCACGGGCTCGATTGGTAGGATCGTTTCGAGCACTCTCGTCGCGATCGTCATCCTCGACGTCGTCCCTTTTGACGTGGGTGGCGCGAACGATGATTCGACGATATTCGCCTCTTCTCTCTCCCGGTCCACTCCAGGATCCTGTTTCTTACGGCGCGAGAATTAAGCGATGATCTTACCTGCGCGCATCCTTTACACCTGCGTTAGAGAAGTGGATACGATTAATATACTTCGCGCGCGCGATTCGCCGTGCCTGTCGAAGTTTTATGGCGCGTCACGTTGCACCCTGCATCGACGTGATCGAGCGCGAATCTCATCGGAGCTACATACGTCGCATTATAAGCATTGTCATCTTTATGATGCAGTTCTGGCGATTATTTGTTTATTTTGTTTTATTACTTAACAAACACAGTTTATTGATTTAACGAAGACATTATTATAAGTTACATGCAAAATGGATTCCATAATTTCTCAGTGAATTGCAGTGAAAAGTTACAGCTACGAAGTAACTTCCTCCGATAGTTATGAATATTGAAGCAATATGACGATAATAGTAATAATAACGATAATGATTATGACGGCGATGATGATGATGATGATGATGACGATCGCAGCAGACACGACCGCGCTTCTCCCTTTTACTCGAGCCTCAGCTTTATCGATTCTCTCGAGTTTGCCTCAGTAGCGCGAGCAAAGTGATGAGGCGTGGTCGATCATCTGGTAGCCACTAGGTTCAGTCCGGTCCTTCGCGAAGGGTTACGACCCACCATGACCTTTGCTCACCGTTCGATAGAGCTATTTCGAAGGCGTAGAAACGTTATCCGACGTCGATCGGCAGTCTCTCTAACACGCTAACTGTACTGTGGAATAACAGTCTACAATAACGCCAGAATCTCGTTACCAAACGCTTGTGTGAATCTCATCTTGTTTTTTTTTTTTTTTTTTTTTTATTGCATGTCAAAGTGAGATTGTAACAGCAAAACATTTCCATCAATATTGATATATAAACTTTGTTACAAGTTCTGCGAAATAGTTTGAGTGTTCTTTTTTCAAGATATCGCGCGAACGATCTATTAACAGCAACGACAATGAATCGATAATAATAAGAGAAACTGACGATTATACCGTTCTTCGTGATTGCCAAGTATTGCCAAGTAGACAAGTCTCTTTCTCTCTCTCTCTTTTTGCGGCCGCACTTGCACGCCCAACAATTTCTCGCGCAAAAGCGCAAGTGTATAATTCACGACGGAAACATTATCAAGACTGATTAATATATTCGCGTACCTGTTTGTGTACAAGCGAATCGCCGTTATCACTCCGATTTTTGTAACTAACGAGAATATGCACGCGGTTTATTCCAGCGTTCGCGGATGAAGCTATACCGCCGTAATTTATACGAAGTCCGCAAAAAAGTAATGGGAAAAGCATTCGTCGAGTTGCATAGCAGCGTCCCTGCTACAACGACGACGACTCGAGCCGGCGGATTACGATCTCGTGGATTCCGGCAGTCGCGCCGCTCACATAAGCAATAAATAATTCTCGCGGCGGCCGTACCATCAGACTGCATTACGAAATAATTATTATGCCGTCGTGTAAAGGCTAAGTCGGGAGAAACAAAGAAACGATTTCTTTTAAGCAAATGACGACGAAATACAGACGAGAGGCAGATTCCCGACAAACTGATGATTGCCTCTTGATTTGTAAAGCAAGCGCAAACGAAACGAAGAATCGTGACGCTTTGATTTTTATCTCACTACATTTAATTGCCGAGAAATTCAATTAAATATTTTGCAAAAATAATTGCCGTTCTTTCTTCCTCAAAAATGTAGGAAAATTAATCTCACTCAGTCGAGGAAATTACACATTTGGATATTAATTGTTTCGTGATTTAAAAAATAAAAAGAAAATCATTCTTGCGTTAGGTCTGAAAATTATTTCTCTTATATAACGACATAATGGATGTATTACTTCATCGTGTTCTGTAGCAACGCGGCAACGCGCCACATAGTGGGTATTGTGTATTATCGAGAATCTATTCAATAGCGGTAGAATTCAATTGATAATACAGCCTTACACATGATCTCCACGTAATAGCGCGCCACGTGGTCTCCATTCAGAGCGCGTCGCGCACACAGCAAGAAATCCGGAAAATAGCCGCGGGAGCACGCACGCATACGCACGCCCGTGCCAGTATGTCGCGCCTTCAGTGTTCACTGTTCCAGTGTCTTCGCAAGTAGGATATTAGCGGAGTTCCATCCGCACAACTCGGCCCTCGGAGGCAACAGGCGTAATGCAGTAATGACATTGATGATATAATCTGCTGTGTACACATCACGTCGTTCTCTCGTACGCGTGTACGCACGCGGGACGCGTCACGTCCGCAGATGTGTGCGTGCAGCGCGCGTGCCCGGGCACTCGGATGAGCTACCGGCTCGAGTCGACGTGTACTCCATTTATTCCTCTTACCTCCGAGGGCCCAAGGGAATTCACGGTTACGACGTGAGAAACCAATCTTCCGTCCGACATTATGTCCGTAATGACTCTCTTCGACCGCCGCGACTCTCGCGACAATTTCATGGTGAATTCGAACTAAAGAGAAAGTCAGCGCTTGCGCTAACGATTTCTTGTATTACCTCGCATTACTCGTTTATAAACAATGCTCGAAAGAATTAAAAATTTTATGTTTTACGTGTAAATATAAAATCTGTACTTGTTTTTCAACTAGAACTTTGTCTAGTCTACTTCGTTACGTAGATCATTTGCCTGTACATCCGCTTCCGTAACACGGAAACCACGACGTCACCTGTTCTGAAAACGATCCGTCGAGGTGTGACGATATCGCAAGGGGTACGATAAGAAATGCACGCGCTCAAGCGGGTTTCTAAATGCGCTCCGGAAAAAGGGTGCAAGGAAGTAGACGGGGTGTTTCGCAGGTGACGGACCACTTAATCGGTAGAGACTTGGGGGTCTAGTCCGAGAAGGAAGGAAGTGAGGTCACCAGACCTTAGCCCACCTTGGTCATGAAGTGCAGCAGGTGCACCTCGTCACCATGCGGGGAAGCCATCGATATCGCCACTATTTACGCAGGACGTCGCAGTTTTTTTTGTCGTCCGAGATTACGGTAAAAAATAAAATAGATTTACACACAAGATATAAGATATAAGTTTTTAAATATATCTAAATATTATATCGTCTCTCATTTGCACGCAATATTAACAGGAACTTTTTCCTGTGAAATATTATGCTTTTTATTATTCGATCAACATTACGTTATTTATTTCGGTGCTTTATTTTTTTACGATTACTTATGTTCTGCGAATTTTTCTCAATTTAAAAATATTAATTATTACATCCACAAGGTACAACTGCAAACATTATTAAACGGATGATCGCACCGTTGTCATATATATATATGTGTGTGTAACTCTTTCTCTCCGTCAGGTGCATCGCGCGCGTATTTTCGTTCAGGATGCGCACCGCAGGGTGGCATGGCGCGGTTAGGTTACCAGTTTTTGTGCTAAATATGTGGGCCATGCACCTGCCACGCGCGCGCGTGTGTAAACGCATCGCGAGCATCACGGAAGCCACATTCGAGTTTTATGGTTCTGGTTTTTAGCAGAGCCGACTATTTCGCAGTTATACGCGCGGAACGAGCGGCGGAGATGCAGCTGCAGGAATCTTTACGACGGTGCGTTTAATCGCTCAATTAAAACAATTTCTGTGCACGGAATGAGAACGAAATGAGTGCATCATTTGCCAGGACGATCGCACGTGTACGCAGGATGTGACCGCGGAGAGCGCGAACGATCGTAACTTACGCACTTATTTCCGCGAGTACATTGCTTTGAAAGAAAACAAAGCAACAAAACAAAATATCGTCAGTTCAGTTATTTAAAATCGATATTTACGAGTCGAAAACTTCCGATTGTTAAAGTCAATCATTTATTTCGATAGAGTTACGCCGATTCAACGGCAATCTTGTGAAATCGATGCTTATTATTAATTTACGATTTCCTCCTGCACGATCGTTTCTACCGTTAATGCATCCAGTAAGAATCGATTTAATCGTGTTTTTTTTTCTGCGAAGATGTGTGCGTAATGTATTCTTTTTTTTCGGGGCAAGAAATTCGCACGCACGTTCACGATCTGTCAGAAACGCGCGCTGCCAAATTGCGGCGGCCCGTTCATTCGACACTTCGAAGAAGTCGATACTCACGAACGAAAACATCTCATTACGACACCTCCTTCTTCTCTACCTTTCTAAAGGATATCGACGATGAGATGTTTGCACGATCTGCAATCACCTCCTCGCAGTAAAGCACGCGAAGGATTAAAGCATTGTCGTCGACTTTCACGCGTCTTTCTCCGTCTTTCATGGCGGCAGGAGCGTAATGCTAAATGACGACACATTGGTTTTTCTTTTCGTTACGTAGTCGGCCTCGTGCCTGCGCATTCGCTTCCGGGAGGAGGACCCTGCGCGACGTCCCGAATCTCACCCGTATTTCGGGCGACGCGCTGATGTAAACGAGCACGGCAATCATTTAAAGACTTGACTTCTCTCGGCGACCCCGATCGCACTTTCTTCTTGGACTGGCGCCAAGCGTAGGCGCCGTACATTTGTTGGATGTGACACGAGAGTAAGAGAGAGAAAGAGAGAAAGAGAGAGAGAGAGAGATCTCGAAGAGGAAACGAAGAAAAAAGAGACAGTCGACACTTACAGTCGGACAAGCAGCGATAATCCGCGGATCGACAGAGATGGCAGACGATACTCGTGTTACGACGCGTACCGCTATACGACCGAAATTCAAAGAACAAGAAAAGTAATAGTGAAACAATCAAAGATAAATTACAATAACGATATTAAACAGATATATAGGCAGTAGAAAAAACGTTTTTATAATTTATTTATTTTGTTAATTGCATATTTTAGAAAGAAGAAAATTGCTACGTTGTTAGAAGTCTCAATCAAGTGCAATTTTACTTCAAAGTAAAATGTATATTTTAATTTTCTAAATCTGAAACCTTCTAAAAAAAGAAATGTTTTCTTTAGGCCAGAGATAAAAACATTTCCACATAACGATAAAACACAATGACACTCTCACTTGTTCGTTTGCCTAAAAGTCACACGGGAATGTCGGGACAGGTGTAGGCAGCGGAACTATCGATATTCATAATTGACAGAGCGTTGGCGGAATCGCGATAATGCCGATTCGTTATCGGTCTGCCTTTGTGTGCGCGTGTGTATATATTGTTGTGTGTATGCGCTTCCTATCCACAAGTATCGCAACAGTCGACAATGCGTAGGCCATCGGGGGTCTGCTAACGATTGGTGGACAGGTTGTCCGCAACATTCCCATCGTTTCTCGCACGAAACTCACCTGCTACCGGCCGATGCAGCTTGTCGCCACATGTTGTCCTGTTCACAATCCCAGCTTTCTCAAGCGAACACAACGGTAATACATCATGTGAAAAACATTTGTAACTTTCAAGGGCAAACAAAATTTTATCTCTTAGACTTGATAAAACAAACAAAAAAGTCCACGTGGATCGAAGTACAATCGATTGTAGTAGAAAAACATTGAATAGAAAGTGTAAAATGTATCTGGATAGATAGATGTAACATATGTTGTACATGCATCTTGAAAAGAACATTTTCGCTCACAGGTATTTCAGCGTGATAGTTGATGTCGTGCTTTATTTTTTTTAACGCTATCCTTGAAACTGTCACGAATCAAACAATGTAACTGCAAAAATACGTTCAAGGGGCCTTCAAACACATCTAAAAGTACAATTCGATTCGCGCTATGCTAATAATGTATCGTCAAGAACGATGTATTATCACTTGCACACAATTCTTGTTATTATTTTTTTTATATTTTTAAATTCTAAATGCTTGTTTTGTCATATGGAGAGAAACTTTATCATATTTCAAAAAATAATATACAACCGCCACACTTTTCCACGTTCGTTTTCGGATATAGAATTCGAAAAATCCGGATACCCGAGAATTCTCGACAGAAATAATCGCCCGTGGATCGTTTGTAGAACCGGTTCAAATTCATGAGTGACGGAAAGGATTGTCGATTGTCCAGGTATCCGAATTTTTCGAGCTTTTAATAACATTCTGTCAAATCTTTAACACCTCTACTGAAATTTCTTGAAAAAGCTTGTATTGAAGATGCTAAGCATACGTGGCATAGTTTGCTCATGACATGTGTGACTCAAGTATGTTTTTGCTAAATCGATAGCATAACACTGATTAATTTACGTACATTCAAAATAACAAATTAAACCCAATACTAAATATTTAACAAATTAACAACGCAATTCTCGCCAAGTCCGAGTGAATACTTAAAAGTATTATACAGTGAGAATTGTTTAAGAAGAATCACATCGATAAAATGTCAATCTTATTCAATTTTTTTATTCGACATGTAGAAAGATATAAAAGACGCTTCGTATGCTGAAATCGGCGATAATTAACGTTGACCGGAGGCGTGGTTCGAGAGGGAGAGAAACTTTTCCCCCAACTCACCAGGACAATTCGTCTTCGTCCTGCGTGCATTCGCGCACGTCTCACATTCGCCCGTCATAAATTTATGCAGAACAATTCAACGACAACGGTGCATTACAGAGCCGACAGTGCAGGTTCAAAGACCTTGCCCGAGCCACGGGTACTTCGATCGTCTTCGGCGCGAGTACACGCTCTCCTCGTTCTTCTTGCGGCCGCACTCGTCTTTTGGCTGGCAATTAGCATACGATTGACCCTGCGCGGTGACCCTGCGCGACTCACCGTCGAACGATTGAATTAAAATGCGTTAAAGGCGCGAGTCTCCCCGGCAATTTCGGCGCGGGGACGGGAAATCAATTCCCTCGCCCGCGGCTAAAGTACAAAGAGATACATTTACATCGTATCAATACTTTTAGTCATTCGATACCGAGTGTGCATCGATACCATTTAAGATAACGTAGTCTGATAGAGCGTAAAATTAAATTGAATGGGTGCGACAAGAACGTGTAAGCGTCTTCGAATGTAACACAAATGTATAATAAATATACAAAGTTTACATAAGATATTTAAGTAAATACAATTAACGGTTTCGTAGATTATACAAAACAAAACCGGCCAAATATATTATTTTGTTACACACAAAAAAAAGGAAAAACTAAACTCTAATGTGTAAAATGTGTTGTATAAATTAGAGAATACAATTACGTTACCTATACATGTCTTCGAGACAAAAACGCGGCCAAGTCTCTGCGGCTATCATAATAATCGTCGTGATCAGTAACAACATGACGAAAACACGGCGCGATTATTCAAATCCTAGCCAATTGCCGGCGTTGCAAAATTATGCACCGGTGGTAATCGCGTAATTTGATACAAGACTTGCGCGAACAGAGACGTTAAGATGTGAGATAAGAAATTGTTCTCGCGGATATTATCGAAACAAGATATCATCCACTATTTAAGTGTTACTTTCCCGCGGCTTTCTTTTTTTTTCTCCCCGATGTAATTCCAATCTGCGTGGCACAATTACTTTTTGTCCTTGACGCGACAACATAAATTTTGTGAATAAGAAGCTTGGTCACGCATTTTCGAATCTTTTTATTTACGTTAGTAATTGCGACACATGGCGCACACACCGAACAAAACCTTGTAGCACGCGCGATGTTACGTACTCGCACCTGCATTAATGAACCAGAAATCTTATATTTGAATTGCGCATGCATTGTCTTGCTCACGACGTCGTAAATCGCAATCTTTTTTTTATATAATAAAAACTATTACATATATATATATATATTTATTTATGTTATTTATATTTAACGTGTTCTATGAATTTATTTGACACATTGCATTTTCTCTATTTCTTTTTCACGTGTTTAAATGATTCAAAAGACCTTCATGATTTTACTAAAATTACTCTGCTTTTTCTTTTGCTTCTCACTTTCGTCGCTTTATTCTCTACAGATGTTAAACACAAGGTTTAACATCTGTATGCTAAAGATTCGGTTCAAGTTCTTAAACGGAGAGAAAATTGTATTAAGTGCATTGTTCCATAGTACAGGTTTTAATATTTTCACACAAACTAATGTAAAAAAAGAATAAGAAGAAAGAGTTATTAATATAAAAAATAGTAATAAAACTTTAGTTTCATTCAAACGTTGGATGTTGTTATGTTTAAGGAACTAAATTCCTGCAACGCACATGTACAGTCTGGTACACTATGGCAGATCTATACGTGTATATGTATTTGCGCATTAATCAAGCAGAATTACCAAATTAAACGCAAAGCCTGCAAAACATGTGTGTACCACCTTGAAGGAGATTGTGAAAGAAAACACGCTCGGTCCGTCGAAAATAATTTGGCTGCATATCTTGTCGTTCCGGTCGATCGACCCTGAAATAATTAGCCTGCCGGATTCGACGATATTGCGAAACCGATTGAAAGTTTTGTCTCAGGGAGCACAGACGGAGTCCCACGTTAGACGAACATGTGCGCGCAAAAGTGGTTTACATTTCCGAACACGTTCTTCGAAGACGAAATCGCACGGTCGTGTTCGCGGAACGTCTCGGCCAACCGATCGCAGAACACATCGAAAGTATTGACTCAGTGAATGAGGTCACCCGTGTGATTTCATTGGCGCACCATGTAAAAGAGATGCATCGCAGCTATACGATAAGCGTTACGGAACGCGGTACGTGAGCGACGACCAATAAACACGCTGTAATTCCGCGTATATCAACTGCCACCGGCATAGTTTAGCACGTGCTCTATTGCGCCGCTTGCATACATCGGAAATACGAGACGTCTACGAGACGCTGCAATTGTACCTCTTGCCAAGGTTGCAGTACCTGTTGAACGACTCACGTTGCGGTCATTTCCTTTTAATTCTTCTTCTAAATATCAAATAGACTTTTTTTTCTTGCTTTGAATTCTTTAGATTACTAGCAACAGATGTTTGATTTGCAACGTAGGAGCACACTTATTGTTGACAATAACGCCACATAAAGCTTCAATAACTTTACGTAAGATTAGAAGAGTTTTATTGCCGATTCTTATTGAAAATATTCAACGTAGGAGAAACGCGTATAAGCGCGCGTAAAAATGTCTAATCCTTATCGACGACACCTGTATATTGCGTTTTGTGCGCCGGCTTCGATGCAGTTAACAGCATCATCATCGCGAGGCCATTTTATCGACGTTCCGGAGTACTAAAATGCTCACGCGGTATCGCCCGAGGTCCAACGGGCCCTTGCACAAGGGCCTTCGCCTTTCTTCCCCGTTATCGACACCACGGGTCTTCTCGCGCGCGCGCGCGCGAGTTCCTCCATGTTAATATTATTCAAATATCTTAATAGCCTCGTGCCACACATACATATACAATACACGTATACGGAGCGCGGAGGCCCGCTCGCGCGATTGTGCGCGACGCTCGTAACCACATACTTTATATACCGTGAATCGCAAATACGTTGCTAGGTATATGCGGATACATCCGACAAATACCACAGCAAACTGCCGATGCCGGTGTGTTTTCACGAGCGAGCAGGCAAGCGTTTAATGTCTCTAAACGACTCTCGACGGCGACGTGTCTGCCGACACGACGAGCGTCTCGTTGCCGCGAAACGCCGTCTCGCCTAACTAGACTTAATGTAGACATTGTTTAAGAGACGCGTCCGACGAACGGTTCTCAACCTTTGAGAATTGTGTAAATTGTACATATTAGTCAAATATATAAATATCCTAAATATTAAATTATATTCACGAATTTTCGAGAAAAAGCAATGATATTTTTTTTCACTATCGGCATATTTGCCAATGTAATAAAGTGCATTAACACTTGTGGTTATATATACAAAATAATCCTCATCACGTATAAACAATTGATGCTCGAAAGAAAGTTAGACGTGCATCGAATTCAGGGAAACGAGGCACGACGGAGAGAAAGTGCAACAACTCGCAATTCTTTCGGGAATGTCTCTCCCACGTATGCATCTTGCGCACGTAACAATTCATTGATTTGTTGGTTTCGTAAGCACGGCAAATTTTTGTTTTCACTCTGACAGGATATCATGTGACAGAAATGTTACGCTGTAAAAATGTCGTTTTCGTGGCCCGTCCGTTAATTCAAATTCTTTATCCGAAAACGATCTTCGACATCGAAAACATTGTTTCGTTATGTGTGATTTAGGGAATAGTTGTAAATTTTTATTAAGTGTTTGTTGAGGCAACTTGCCACACTTGGCTGAGCGTCGCTGAAACACGAGGGACCGAGAGCGCGGGTGGGCCCAATGTGCCATGAGTCCCACGCGGCGCCGTGCTCTCGCACCACACACGTACCGACATTAACACCTGACCCC
Source organism: Pseudomyrmex cubaensis (assembly GCA_014825685.1). Lineage (NCBI taxonomy): Eukaryota > Metazoa > Arthropoda > Insecta > Hymenoptera > Formicidae > Pseudomyrmex > Pseudomyrmex cubaensis. Next base: position 97,016 of record QVOA01020046.1, read on the forward strand.
GCGCTATCTGCAAAGTGTAGATTCATTATTGAGCATAAATTATGCGGAAAAACCTCGGCAACCCGATGCGCGATCTCCGTTTCGCTTTCTATGACACAGCTGACCGGATACCCAATGCTCGATGTTACGACTTTGCTTGCACACGCGGCGGTCTTGTCTTTTTCTCGATATAGAAGAAATTTGTTTAATTTTTTAAAATAAAGAACAATATACATCTTTTAGTGTTGCAAAACTTGCAACAAACGTTTACTTCATTTATTCACGTTATAATTTGTTGATATTTTTTACATAAATTTCAAAAACTATTGTAAAACTGTATTCCAATTTTCTAATAAAATCCAAGAATTTTATGTGCGCCATTAAACACAATCGGACATGTCGCAGATATACAATTCTTTAACATCGAAATTCGGCCGTAAAAGAGAATAATCTCGCTTGTAAAAGCGCGATCGCGTCGGTCGTAGTACCGAACGGCGCCCATTGCAGTAATAAAAGCGAGGACATAAACGCCCACGATGAGAGTTCTCGCGTCAAGAAAGAAACTACGAGCGAATTTTGCTTTTCTGTGATCTCTCGAACTCTGTAAGAACCATAGATATTTTCAGAATATGAAACGTTTAAGAACGATTTGAAAAAATTTAAAGAGAAGAAAATACAGTCAAACGCGTCACTAACATACAGTTTAAATCCCATTTTAAACTAATTGTTACTGATAATATGTATAATATTAATACTTTATTTGAGTTTCTCCCCGACATTACATATCCATTTACAGATTTATTTAGTTAAAACCGAACATTCAATTTTCCTGACCGTCGATATTTTTCACGCCGTAACAATCGCATATTTTCTACCATGCGCCATTCCTGTCAACGCTGAAGTGGCTTGAGAGCCTTACGTCCGTGGTGCTTGTAGCCAACCATAAAAAATGATTTTTCGTTCTCGGACGCTCGGCATCGCGCTCAGGACTCGCGACTCACCCGCGCCGCAAGTACGCCGGTTTCGGTATATGGGTTCGAGTCTTTCGTAAAATCTCGCGCGAGCAGTAAATCCTCGCGTGTAAATCACCTGTCGGACGGTAAGAAGCCGAAGGCTGCTGCGAAGGAAGGAGCGACGGACGAGACAGATGGCAACGAAATCTCGTAAATGCGCGACACTAGGCGTGTATTTTGAAATGCAAAACCGTCGTTTTCTCCATATGGCATGAATTTTGTATTACTGACATTTCGTATTACTGACCAAAAATTGTTCACAGAAAAGAAGGAAACTGATATATCTTCCTCTGCAAAAATACATATTTTCATTAGTAGTGTATGTCTAGAACATCTGACAAGAACACATTATAACTTGTCAATGACTATGCTGAATTTTAATCAACAGTACGTGACTAAGTCGCTACTAGACTAAAGAGAAAAAAACACATGGAACTCAGATATTGTCAGAAGACTACTCAGACTATTGTCAAAAAGACTAAATCATTCATTGTTTCTTTTTTCTGCACATATGTTACTTCCTTTCCTTTTGCATATTTTAACCTTTTCAAGATTTATTTCAGCTTTCAAGAAGAACCTTTCTGTTTCTCTCTACGAACAGCGACTTCGAACATATGTAATATGCACACACTATAATGAAAAAACAAAAATAAAAAAGTAAAGATAATTCAACGGCGAAAATGAACGATTTATTCGCGGTGAAAAGAACGCAGGAGGTAAAAAAAAAAATTGATCGATTATACACATATCGAAGATAGATGCCGACATTATCTTGCGTCTCGAAACATCTTGAAGCCAGTGGCTGATCGTCCGGCACTGGGAGGCAGGACCTGTCAGCGCCGGAACGCATTTGACTACTCGATAACATCTCGGCTTTTAGCATAAATTTGTGTTTGACGTGGGCGCCAATTAACATAGTAAATAACGCGGGAGTTTTATGGCTCCCGCGAGCTAGCTCCGGGACACGGAGGCGCCCCGAGCGGGACTTGATAAAGCCTCCTTTCGACCGCCGCGATTCAATGAGGAGGTTCATCTTCTTGTCTTCTTTCCGTTTCCTTCAAAAATTACTTTCATACGCGCGCATGACATTATTTGACGAAAATGAGAACTTTGGCATCGCAACGCGCGAGTTATAGTGTATCGACATGATCACCAAACGCGATTTAATGGAGCGAATCGATTAACTTTATGCGATCGCGCACAAAATCAAGACGTTCCGAGAGCGTGTGGACCAGTCAGGAGAAGATCCACGGCCCGGCATCGGCCCAGTGAATTAATGCGCTCGGGGAGATCTCGGGTGAAGATAAGTCGGCCGACATGCGCCCGCGCCCGCGATAAAAAGGCGAAGAAATCGAGCAGCGGTGATTCTTCTTTTCCCCGAGTTTCCTTTCTTTTTCTTGTTTCTTTAATCCGCCTTCGATTACAACACCGATCCGTTTTCGAGAATCTTCGCGCCCGATTTACACGAAGATTTATGCCGTTACGTGGGAAACAGGCGATTCACACCGGACATTGCTAAGGATTGAGATTAACGATCGCGTTTCTTCCGGATAAATCCATGTGAAATGTCTTTATTCTTACATTTCTTTTAGTTTTCCGAATTCAGTAACTTGCATTGTTATAACTCAGAGATAATTGATAAAAGTCAATGGTTAATCGTATGAATGTGTGACAGGAAGTGGCGGCGCTTTTTAAGAGTCGACACGACATGGCAGGCACAAATATCGCGTGTTACGCTAATCGCCGGTCATCGATATTCCCGCAGAGAAGGTAATAACAATGTGCGGTAACCGAAATTACTCCGGTTGACTATGGGAACCGCCGTTGTACTTCTAAAAGACAGGTGACGCAAATCGATTTTTTTTATACACATATTAGTATGCTGCTTTATTTACGGCCAATACAAAATTCTCATCAGCAGGTGTCGGCGTGGTTTCTATAGCGATTTGTCACAAGCTTTAGGAAACATTGTTATATAGTATAGTTGTACTATGTACGTATTTCTCACACGTTGTACTGAAAATCTTCACTTGAAGAAAATTATTATTTCGAAAACTATTATTAAAAATAATTATTATTTCAGTATAAACAAATAAATCTCTCTATATTCTATTTTACTTGTACACTCGAGAACGAGCAAACCGATAAAAAGAAAGTGTATCTCAGTTACGGCCGACAACACGAGAAATAAACGCGCGTGTTGCGTATATGGAAACATGGCATGGCAACTTCCGACTGGTTTGAAACAAAAATCTCGCGCAGGCACTTGCGATGTCGACGTTACGCCCCCGCGCGACCTTCCGTGAATGCCACGGACGGCATATAAATTTGCGATTAGACGTGTGGTAAAACGCGCCTGGACTAATTAGCGTCCGTGAAATCAGACAGAGCCGACGCGCTCGGTTCCCTGCGTGCGAGCGCTCGCGGTCGCGGTGCGTCACAGTTGTTAGTTCTTAACCACCTTAACCGCCGCCTTCTTCAGGCACGGAATTGCGGGGCTTTATTGTCCCGCCATATTCATTTGCTACCGCAGATTCTGGTGTAAACGATGCGCAAATCATCTAAAAGAAATCTGAAAATCAGATCCGAAAATCAGCAAAATTATTTTAATTAAAAAAAGATTTAAGATCAAATAAGTAACACTTTAACAATAAATTAAAAAATAATAATTAAACAAGAAAAACAATTCATTTGAATTAAAACAAAATTGTATTAATATAGTAAAAGAAACATAGGCAGAATTTAATAGATTTTTTAATTTTTAATACAGCAACGTAATATCTTAAAGAGATTTAAAAGATGGTAATCCCAGTGAAGTATAAGACACGAAGTAAACAAGTGCGTCCCACGTCATTCTCGCGCACCTTGCTCCATCCCTGAAACCGCGAGAAGTCATCCAGGCTTTGGGGGTACCGTAAAGTCTAATCCCCGGGGACGTTGACTGATTTACGCCGGTGACATATTCCCGCGTGTGCGGAATGTAAAAAGGTCCCGCTGACGCGCGCTCCCTTGCCGGATGGATTTTCGAAGACGCGAAGAAGCGAGCGTGGAATAAAAAAAAAAAAAAAAAGAGGAACATTCGATGACGACAAACGGAGGACGAAGAGGATGCAACGGACGACGGCGTGAAAAAAAAAAAGACAAGCGAGAACAGACAGATAAGTGGGAGAGAGAAAAGAGAGAAAATTCAGCAGTAAATCACCTTTTGCACGGATGAACGAAAGAACGAACGGACGGACGGACGTATGTACGTATGTACGAACATACGAATACGTGCGGGAACATGTAACGGACGGACGAGGAACCTACCGGAGGTCCACCTTGTCGTTAAACGGCCGCAAGAAGGTGGCGGAGGTTGATGGTGGCGCGGCGCTGGTGGACCGAAACCGCAGAGCGAGAAGGGGTCTGGTTAATTTTTATTGGGCATAAATTTGCCAAAATATTTGAGCGTGACGTGGATGGCCCGTAACTCTCGGCGACGTCCTTCTCTCTTCTCCCTACCTTCTCTTATATCTGACCACTCTTCCAGTCTTGACTCTTGTCCTCTTTCAAGACAACGTCGCGTCTCAGTCGCTCCCGCATGACCGCGGGTTAGTTGTCTGTATATTTCTCGGTTCGGACGGTATATTAAATACCTCTCGATTCCAGGAATACTCTCGGAATTGGGCATGAGCGTCCTCGTGACCACATTCGACCCAGGACCCCGACCTACGACCTGCCGATGGACCATCGAAGGCGCTCGCGTTTCCCCTTTGACCTTTGCCGACCTCGTTCGAAATTATCGAAGTCGATGACGAACTCTCGAGTCATCGGCATGCCAGGGATATGCGGTTTGAAAAAACAAGATATAAGTGCCATGAATTATCACACTTTCTTCCAATGCAACTGATTTACAGTTAACATGTTTTTTTTTTACCGTAACTATTAACACAATATTTCTATAACGACAAAATTATATCTTGCACGTAATAAAATGTTTCAGAAAAGCAGCAAACGTATTTTAAGTAATTAGCTTGAGCATGAAGAGATTCAGTTTTTATTACAATTTTTATTTCCCATTCAGGTTCGTACTGATGAAAAATTCTAAGTAAAGTAATGAAATCTGAAGATCAATAACTTTTCAAATACATACGCTCTTACACGTCGACTTTAAATAGCCGTCCGACCATTTGCGATTTAGCTGCAGACATTTAGAACCTAGTAAAAGTTCCGAACTCTTTGCCACCTCTTCTTTTTACAGAAATATTCACCACGATTGATAACGAGGCTAGTCAGCGTCTCGCCGACAACGTGACCGCTGCTACATCCCCGCGACAACCTTCGTTCTCTCCCCGTGGTAGGTGGTAAAATATGAAAATCAATAAGCATAAAAATTAACACACCCCCCTAACACCTATAATTTCGTCGGCGGGAACGTTACCGCGCCATTAATACCAACATTATTACCGTAGCCGTTTCTGTGGCCGCATTATGGGTGGCCAGGCACTGTAATTTGGCAGCAGTATAATCCCCACTTCGCGGGCGGGGAGCTCGCGAGACGAGAGCAGTGTCTCTCGTATATACGCGGAGTTCGAGCACGAGTTCGAGAAACATGCGCGCGACGATATGGCGGGAACGATGGCGGCGGCTCTTCTTCGCCACGTGTTGTGTCACATGTACACGTACATGCTTGTAATAATGCCAGGAGATACTTTGCGCGGATATTTATGTTCCTCGCGATTTTGCGAGCAGGCGGAGATACACGCAAACGTACGCAAATTGACGCCGGCGTAACCGGGGTGGAGACGAGTACTGTATCCTTTTGCGTTTTGCGCACGAGAGACGTGCGCCGCGGACGAAAATCCGGGTGAAAGTAATTGGCTTAATGGATGACTTTTATTGTTGGATGATGGAAAGACCGGAATGAATGTAAATACTTGATGAAATATTGTAGTTTTTACAAGAAATATTTGCCGGTTGTTGTATAAACTACGCGTATGAATAACACAGCGGACTTTTATATGGCAAGCAGACTGTAAATATACATTTCATCTTCAAAACAAATTATATTTCATGATATGTATAATCACACAATAAATACACGAAATTTTATCGTCACTTTATTTTAACTGCGAGCGGATTCCCGAATATTAATGTTTTTATAGACGAAGCGTATAACGAGCAAAAACACAACTCTTCTCTGGTCGTAAAAATTTCAACAATTCCCGCAAACCGCCGGCTTGTCTCATAATGCTTTGCGCCTTCAAAACACCCTCATTAACTTCGCATAACTTGCACGTGATCTGGCTGCGGAAAAAAGAAGGGGTAAACAATTTTTCGCACTCCTCCTCCTAAAAAATAATAACGTGCGAACAGTTTTTTTGGCGTTTAGTGTTGCGCGGAGGAAGAAAGGGACGCGTTTATGCGGTAGACACCTACGGTCGTTCGCAAGGTCGTTATTGTTCCGGAGGGATGATAATGCGCGCAATTAAGGCCGTAAACTCTGTGAACATGAAGCAACGAGGTTGTTGCTCGTTGTCGTTCTCCCTCAGCATCGAAGTGTTCCTTGAATGCTGTTGTTTGTTGTCGTCGTCCTCGTCGAGTCGCTTGTCTCGCGCGCATAAATCAGCCGTATAATTTGGTAGCTACGCGTCGACTATGCGGTCCGCGATCATTGCGAGACAAGCACTTATTTTTATTGTCCGTGGCAAACCAGCGAATAATTTGTGATATAAGTATTTAAAAATGAGTTAAACAAGTTTAAATACTAATTTATTTGAATAGATATTAAGAAGTTACATCGAAAGAACACAAAGAACGTCTCCACATAAATTTCTAGATAGAGAAGACTGCGAGAAAATAACGATAAAAAATAGAATGTGTTAATGTTCTGGTATCGTTCGTTTTACGACTTTTTGATAGTCGCTTCCGACGATAACATAAAGTCACGGATAACAGCCAAGAAATACTCATTCCTGAAAACGACTGGTACGCTGGACGCATTAAGTACCAACGTCAAGTCCGGGCGTAATTGCGCTGCGTTCTCAAAGTCCTGCCAGAAAGGGGTATTCGCTCCTGGCAGGTACTTACGCTTTCCTACGACCGACGATTATCCTCGGCGTTCACTTAATAACGAAACTTCGTGCCCGATTCGTCGTCGAACCGTGGATTATTCGATGGCCTGGCAGGCACGAGTTTAGCGAGCGACATTTTTGCGCGAACGGCTGTATCTGAGTTTATTGGCTCATCAGACCGGCCCCATTGGGGGCACCTCGGAAATAAAATGATGAAATGGCAGGATAATGGCACACTACGTGCTAAGCAACGACAGCCCGATTTTCTGCCATTTCGAGCGAGCTCGCAGAACGCCTCGCTGTGAAATGCGTGTCGCGCGTAACCATGATTGAAGCTGCGTCAAACGAGCTCTCGTTCTTCGAATTATTTCCGAATTTTATTGTTACAAAATCATTCACGTATCATACTAGTTCTAAATGATTGTGTAAAATATTTTATCGTAATAAAAAACTAAATATGAAGACTCTCTCTTTCTCTGTTGCGCTAGTTTAAAATTCATTTCGCATCTATAAAACATAACATGAGTCTTCCGTGACTGGCAGTTACTATTGCATTGTAAAGAGCGTGCAACAGGGTGAGAGACGTACGACCCTACGATCTCTGCCGCCGCGGGTTACGGTGATCTACATCGGTAGTGATCTACCGATCTTGTGTATAACTCGCGCGCAAATCGTGATCGGCCTTCGGGCATTCGAGGTGCAATCGCCTGGAATGGCTGGTGCTCGTTCGGCCCGAGACATACCGTTTTCTCCTTATATTTACCGGATCTGCGGGCGGAAATCCTAGTAGATGCATATGATCTATGTTCTCGCAACATCAGAAGGCAGTTTGCACGTGCCTGTTTGAATAAAATACATGTAAAAGTTTTTCATTAATTATTTAACAATTGAAGACAAAATTTGAATGTCGACACAGTTTCACTTACTGTTACAACGTCGAGAGTTAACGACGCCGTCGATCGATCGATCGTCATGTTCTCGAGGTACGTTGACGTTTAACAAATTGCCGTGAGGATCAGGCGCCATCGGAAGACCCGAAAAATGAGGCCCCTCGAGGGACAATTAGCCTCCGCGCGCTTTTCCGTAACGCAGCCTCGGTGGCTGCCAATCGATTGCTGGAAGGTGATGAGCGGCTCACCGAGGGAGGCACGGAAAGGAAGGGAAAGCAAGAGGTACGAACGGCCGATGGTAATAAATGACACTCATCAATAAGGAATTAGCATGCGTACCTCGCGATCGATGCTGAGTTGTGGGACGTCCGTGCGCATATTGCGTACGCACGACGAATCGCGCGCGGCGATTCGCTCGCGAATCAGCGCGCGTTTGTTTTGAAAATGAATGGCAGCCGATGCGCTCAGGGCGTTGTGCTAACGAGCGCTGTGGATTGTACAAAATTGAGAATGTTATTTGCGGGATTTTAAGAAGTTGCGATCGTGTTTGTGCGGATTTGGAAGACACACTAATCTCCGTTTGAAGTTGTTAAAAAGAATTGCAAAAGAAAACAAACCGTTATGTATAATTTACGAATTTTCTCGATTTCACAAACAAATGATATTTACTTTACGTGCTTTGGTTCTTGCTTCTTTATTTTACTCATTTATAATCGTAGTTTAGTCACACTATGTCGCAAATAATCGTCTAACGGAAAAACGTTAATGCATCCTTCTGTCGCACGTAATCGCTTCATTAGATCTCGGTCCCGTTAAAAGAACATTTCTAGCGACAGATTGGCATACGACGCCAATTTGCTCGCAGCATTTGATTTGATTATCTTCTCCGTGTGTTCTTCAGAAGACGCATTTACAGTAAAAGAATTTTACCACCCGATATCATTTCTCTTCTCGCGCATCGTGGTGGTCCCGCAGAAGTTATGGCTGCGTTATTACCAACGATGTAATGGGTCCTTGTTCAAACAGGAAAGAAGAGAAAGAGGACAGAGACTTCTCTATAGAAGCGGTCAAGAAGCAGAAAATGTTAATGGAAGAATGCGACTGTTCAAAAGCAGACGACTAATTTTCTAGACTTGGTTTTAGGAAGGGGCCCGCGCGTTACTATATATTGTCTGCTTAACTGCGGGGCGCAACAGCGGAATACCACCGTGTGAGGGAAATGATGTATGGTTATTTTATACGGTAGCCCGCTACGAGGATACGCTGTGTCGCTTTTTATTCGTAAATCCGGCTTCAGAACGCGTAGCACTAACCTTTGTTTGTCAAACCAATGAAGAATTTATCAGATTTTTAAAAGATACGCGAAGCAAAAATATATATGATACGTATATATACAAAATTTTTTCTAAAATTATTCTAGAAATACTATAAATGTATATTGCACATTTATTGTTGATAAAAGACGAGAATTTCTGTTCTTAATTACGCGTTTTAACGACGAAGATGAAGAATCTCCTTGTCGACAGTAATGAATATTCATACGAACGCCACCGCCGGTCTGTATGATAGACACGTCGATCGGTGACACACATTGGTGGCCGGCATTTAATAAATGCAAACGAAAATGATCGAGAAAGCGATCAGCATGAAATTCGATAACCGTTAGCGCGCCGCAGCGCCGTCAATTAGTCCGCCATCGCGGTCTGACTGATTGACCGTCATAAGTCTTGCTTTTTAACGCTTTTCTCATGGCACAAAGTCGCTCTCCGAGTGCCTGGAATCGCGGACCCCGGATGAGGTCCCGAGTACCTTCCATGCGTATTAGTGCGGTTCGCGCGCGTGTGCGAGTTCTTACGGAAGGTTTACGGAGCCCGGTTTGCCCGCGAGGTGCAAAACAATTCATTACCGCATGACCTCCGACCTCGCAGCGCGAGCCGCTCATTATGGTACACTTTGATGATCCCGTGTGCCGGGACCCTCCTCCCCTATCCACGTCCCGCGCCCTCGCTTGAGGATCCTACGGCTCGGAGCCAAAATGAGAGGAGCGTGGGAGGATTGAAAACCGCGATGATGACGTTGAGTCATCATTGATGGAGAGAAAAATTATCTGCTGGCGAGGAAGATTACGGACAACAGTGCCGACAAATTAGATCGTACATTAAGATATTGTTTCTTTACAGTATAAATGTAAGATGCATACTTACTATGGAATATTGCAAGAAAAATAAAAATATGTTAGAACGATTCTTAGATATAAGTTCGCTTTTTAAGTGTTTAGGAGTTTTTTTTATTAATAAAGACAAGACTTTTTTGTGTTTGAAACAAAAAAACAAGTTCAGAAGTTACTGCTTGTTTTGCCAGTTTTATTCTCTTCAAAATTGTAAACGAATCACTCTCGCATCTACCAATAAGTAACAAAATCCGCGCGCGTGTCCCGTCGCCTCGCGTCGGCGGGAAGTCGAGTAATTACCGGCAAGGCCCTAACGCACGCGATTATTCAAAAGAAGATAAAACAGACGGCGGAGAGTGCAAGCGAAGGAGGATACACGGCGGTACCTTCGATTCCTCGAAATATAATGCACCGAGGAAGATGGGGGGTCGCCCAATCTTGCTGGTACTTACCTATATACAACGAGCGCGATAACGGTACCGGCTCTTAAACGCCACGTTATTCCGTCAAATGAAATCCTCGTGACCCCTTGGGTCCCGCATTCTTTATCCTTCGTCCGGCAGCCTCTTTCTCGCTCTCCTTCTTTCGTTCTCTCTGTCCTCCACCCACTCTTCCGCTTCACTCCGCTCGTGCCTTTATAACATTACAATTGCTAATTCTCCCGTTGCGGTCGCAGTAAAGCGCTTGGCCCGTCGTAAAAGCGAGGGCGATTCTCTGCATGCGTATATGCGTCGCGCGTTGCGCTGACACAGATGCACGTGATTGCACGCGCTTATCACCGCTGGATTGATGCAGGATCGGTGCCCCTCGCTTTTTTAATGTAGAATCAATACCTCTTATCTTAAAAATGCAGAAAATATAAACTCGCTTCTTCATAAATTATTCATAATGCTAATAAAAAAAAACTCACTATAAAAGTCTCTCGCAGATGTCATAAAGTGAGAAGTGGTCGTAATCCTTAATTTATTTCGATTAGAATGTTGCTCATTTGAATAAATACTATGAATAATTATATTCCAAAAATGTGACTTTTTTTTTATCGTTTCGCACGAATTGATTATTTTCATATTTCATATATCTATTGTATATTATGCAACGCTACTTCGATAACAAGAATTAAATTCCTCTAGAAAGAATTAAATCGCATGCGTCGAACGCAATTATGTTTCTCAGAAAAAGTAGTTCAAAACGTTTGTTCAAGATATTACCTCTTTTAATGCGGCACCGGTAATTGCATGTACGTACAACCGACTGCGCGTACAGGAGGGTCTGCGCATGCCTACGTGCGTGCGTGCGTGTACATTTCGGAGGACCCGTGGACGGGACTTTAAACGACCACGGTTCTTCCTGGTGCGCCGATAGTAGGTCAAGTTAATATGCCTGTATTGTGATTTTTAATATCGTTCCGCTGTCGGTCGTACTCTCCGCCCTCGCCTCCTCCACCGTTGTCCACGACCTCCACCTCCGTCCCATGTGCTCTCGCGCGCCTCCTCCGCAAAAAAAGAACGAAAGAATTCAAGTACCGGTGGAACGACTCGTTTCGCGGCGAGGACCTCGAGACGGCGAGAAAAAGCATTGTCGGGGATTACAATCGGGCTGGTTAACGCGCGGACATAATGCGCCAGGCTTTTTGTTAGGTGCGTAATGGAGTCGTGGATGTACTTTGTCAAGTAAATATGTCGGTCGTCCGAAGATATTTCACCCGCAAGCCGGACACGCGCCTCTCACCAACAAATGTTTCTTCTCTTGATCTTTTTATCAACATACATAGATAGATGTTACATTCTACGTTGTGATATGTTAGTAATGAAAAAAACGAATATTTCTAAGAGCGTCAGAAAGTACGGCTGTTGGTTATGCGGTCGAATCGATTCAAAGATTATTAATTCGATAAAAATGCGTTCTCCACACGGCCGTTGCACTGGCACGCAATTGATTGAAAATTTGACATTTCCATTCTCTGTGCCCGCGTCGATCTCAGACGACGCCCGTCGATACTTTGCCAGTAAATCCAATTGTTATTTCTATTACGATTTCTAATAGCAATGAGATCAGTCGGAGATCTCTTCCTGAAAGTCCACAGACATTCTGGGATGAAGTCGTGGGCGGATGAATTTCGATACGAATAAACAAACTCGATTCTACAAGTAGATCATCTCTGCGATCTCTCTCAGTTTACAATTCGTTATTGCCACGGAGTCAAAGGCTGATTTCGGCCCCCATCGATATTACATTTGTAATCGGGGGATAGGTCGTGATCAGCGGCACGACCGTCAGATACGCCTCGTACGATCGATCCAGTCTAAGACACGCGGAGTCCCGACAGGTACTCACGCTGGAGGAAGCTTATTAGAAGCTTCGGTTGCATAACCAGGGGCGTTTAAGTAGACCTATCAGAGAGTCGACGGTTAACCCGGCAAGGCCCCATCGCGCCGTAGGGCCCGATCGTGACCCAACCTGTCCGATCTACGGTCAGGTTGGACCTTCTCTACGGGCCCGTACTATATTTTGCGCTCCGTAGAGATTACCAATCGCCTAGACACTTCCGTGCAACGCTGCTTCGAGAAACAACGCGTCGTTCTCCACAACACGGTCGAAATCGGCCATACAATCAAATCAGACGTAACTATCTTCCATGAACGATAATGTGCCCTATTATTATGAGAGTTCGTTTGGAGGAAGAGTAGTTCGCTCTCCTCGAACAAAGCTGCACAGGTCGCAAGATTATCGTTTACGTAATTAATAATAACAAAATTACTCCCCTCGTTACAACTAGAAAATCTTCAAGCGTTAAACATTTTACTTACAAAAAACACAGTATCGTGTTATATATATATATAAAACATTTAATTTTTTTATCAACATGAAAAAATCAAATCTTCCAAAACGTTTTCATACGTCTTATCTAACAATGAGATTAATGAAACTTGCCTTCGCAAAAATCGTCGAAAATCACAAAAGGTCTCTCTCTCTCTCTCTCTCTCGTCTTTACAATTCGAATCCTGCGATACTTACATCATGCACACAATCATCGCATAACAAGAATCCGACCGACAACAAACGTAATGCAATCGCCGGGCGCATTGTGCGTCTCCCACGATTCACGCGCGAGCTGTGTATCGGGATAGTGGCTAATCCGCTCTCTGGCGACGGCGCCTATATCGATGACGTGAATAAATGCTCGACCGCCATAATTCTCGACGAGCTCGCGCACGGCGGGCGTGCGCTTGTCGCCCTTGCACGTTTTGCCGGATCCGCTCGAGAGGCGCCTCGTTTCGCGACTTTTCAGAGACGGCTCTGACGCGAGCAAATAAGTGGGACGTCCACGAGCTGTGCACAATGAGCCGGGCTTCTATAAATCAGTGAACGGCGTCACGATCGCGTAACAACAACAGCGCTCGCCGAGTGTGAAAATACGCGCGTTTTTTGTCCTAACCGGTTTCTTCCATGATTTTTCAGTTTGATCTCTAGCAGTTGAATTTGAAGTACCGAGCTTCTTGAAAAAAAATCGTTGATTTTGAAATTAAATTATGTAGACTCGAATTACTGAACTTTATTTAGCATCGCAGTTAAAACTTAATAAGTAGATTTATTCGAAAAACTATATGTTTATAAGAAAAGTAAAATTGGAGAGTTATCATGTAATAAAAATGTTATATATATATATTTACACCTGCAATCCGTGACAGACGAGATAAAATTCTCACATGGCTGAGTAACATGTGTAATTATTAGAGCATGACTTGCTGTACAAAAATGTTATGTAGACATGTAAAAGTTAAAAAAAAAAGTTATCAATTTCATTCTTTGAACCTATGATCCAAGTCCGTCAAAACGATTCGTCACGCATCAAGTTTGATTAAATTGGTCCACAATTAGTCAAAGCTTACAATGTTGTGTGACCGATGTTTTGTCCACTATCAGCTATGAATCACTAATATAATTGCAATGTAATCTACGCGAATGATGATTTATCAAACGAGAAATGAGAAAGTGCGACGTGATGCCTTTGTCTTTACAGATACGTCGAATTTATGGATCGCAACATAAGTCAAAGTTTGGTGCGTAAAACAGACCGTAATAAAATTTTATGACTCCCCATATATATGTACGAAAATGAATAATGTATATAGTTATTTATACAAAAAGAAAAAGAAATACTTGCGATATGTTTTGTCGAAAAATATTTATGACGTGTCGTAAGCAGCTTTTGATCTTCATTTTAACAGGACTTTTACACGATCGATCGCATCACGCTACAAGATAAGAGCAATGTTCCCGCACTGGGCGGAATAAAAAATGAAGCGGGATTGGCGGTTAATGGCGCGCGGAATTAAATGGAATTTGTATGGGCGGACGCATGAAGCGCACGTAATTGTCAGTATTAACCCACTTGGGCGTCTCCTTTGCACGCACGCATCTCTTGCACACGCGGATGTATAAACTGACGAACGGAATACCGGAAAGTGATGATGCAGGCCGTTCTTTCGTTCTACTGTAATCTCGAAGAAAGGGCGAACATAAGAAAAGAGAGCACGCTCAAGATGGAAAAATCGATTGTCGATCACGAAACGAATAGAGATTAGCAATCAAAGCTGATATAATTTAAATTGGCATGATATAGATATACAATATTCCGCTTTAATTAAATTTGGAAAAATTTTATAAAATAAATATAAAAAACTTTTTTCAATATAAAAATATGTTGAAAATGAAATCTAGAAAATCTGCAGTTCTTTAAAATTAGTTGTAAAAAATAAGTACAAAAAGTACACTCAGTATTAATACACCAAAGTAAAACGTTAAGAATCGCAGTGTAATGTGCAGCTTTGTTAGATTGTACACTGCAAAATCGGCATACCGCTATGCGAGCAATTTACATATTTGCGATAATCGGAGCTCGTTAACTCACGTCGCTATTGAGTCGAGATATTTGCGCACTTCTTCGATCATTCTAAAGCGATTTGCTTGGAAACGTTGAAGGTTACCCGCAAAAGATATTGCATTCATGTCACGCAACCTGCCATGCAACAGGTGTCAGCGCGAACATATCGCACTCCTGCATGGTAATTATCTCGTGTGAAGTGCTTCACGCGTGTGTACTACGCAAGTTTGCACGTGTGTACGCGTGTTTGCAATTTCACAGAAAGATCTAATAATCGCGCCGCTAATGGTCTCGGTATGTAGAATGTAGTTAAAATTAATTTTCCATTTAATAGTTGCGCATTTCTTTTAAATTAAACGTGACACGAAAAATAATTTCTCCATTTGAATATATTTAATACCACCTGTGTGTATGAGCATTTTAATTTCTATTTAGTTATTATATGCATATTTCTTAATTAAATCCTGCACACAGAAAACAATTTCTTAATTGCAAAGATAAGATCGATCGATAGGACGCGATCGATTCGTTCAGTGCGAGTTGATTGGATCAATCCGGTTGACTCGCCTAAATACCACAAACACGCAACCACGATACAACTATACGATATCCAATATCGTCATTACTTTTGCGTCGCGCAAAAGTATTCATATAATAAAGTATCACCACGCGGTATCAATCTACAATAAATTATCGACGTACGAGAGCAGTACCGCGCCCCGTTGCAACGCTATACTTACGGACGCACGGCCGGTTATTATTCGATCAGCAATTAGTAGCTGCGAGTTGATCGATGACCGCAACTCCGAGAATTCTCATTACCTCAATTCTTCTCACGTTCGCTACGGCATTGTCCACCGGGACGCAATTAAATGCATATATTTGATGAAACCCTCTATCACAAAGTTTGATCTCTCGGCTTTATTGATTTGCTGACATTTATGATAAAATAAAGAAATTCGTAACAGCGAAAGAATCAAGAGCGTTGCGGAGAGAATCGATTTACGATTCCGTATTATCTTCCACCTTGCGTCGTGCGATTGCAACACCTGTAACGACCGTGCGCGCAGAGATATTATTCTCCAATCAGCTATGTTAACATCGATCGCGGATATTAACTGCGCGCTATGCAATTAACGATTTTGCTGTCGGCGGATCGAGATTCGCGTCGCTTTTCGCGTCTCACTACCAGCGGCGAATCACAGGTGCCAGAAATCCTTCGCGGTGGCATCGCATCCAAGGTCGCAAACAAGCGCTACACAGCCCGCTCCCGAACAAACCCGCGGTCTCACGTAGATATCACTGTCGATTACGAAAGCATTATCTTAATTGCCGTTCAGGAAGCCGGCGGGCAGAGTGAAGAGCGCGATCGTCCAGGAAGAACGGATAGGTCCGGCGTGCGCGATTCGATCGATGACAAGATCAGCCACGAACGATCACCGTGACTCGCTTTAATTACCATTGATGGTTGAGGAAGCGAAGAAAAGAAGAGGGGAGAGAGTACAGAAGGGACACGACGTAGAGTCTCTCTCTCTTTCTCTCTCGATGGGAGTCCTCGTGCCATATCGGCCTGGACCACCGGCCTCACAGTATGCCAGCTATGTCTCCCCCGAGCAATGACGCCGGCTCGTTAAGACTCGAAACGCCGGCTACAATAACGGTCAGACACGATCTGTACGGATAATTAAAAGCAACCGAATCTCTTCGATTACGTTCGTGTGGATCGTTACGTGTCGCCTCTTACGTAAGCACGTTGCAAGGTGGCGCGCACTCGCCGACCTTAACCCTTGACTGCATCGATGCTACGGTCTCTGTTGCATCGTTGCTGTTGAGTTATTTGACGGTTCGGGAGAAAGGATTTTGACTTTGGGTCTAAGCCACGAGTGGAGAAAGATATTTAAAGATTCTTAAACAGACATTTTTTTCTGATTTATATCAACAATATTGTAAAAACATGTTTATTATGTGTTCTGTACAAAATGTATGATATTCAATTCTACCTTATGATCGTAAGCATAGGCATAGTTCTCGACCGGCTTTCTCTTTAAATATCGTTTTGTGCGCAGCTACATTTGTAACACAAATCGAAAGTGGATCTTATTATACACGCATATAAATAGCTTAGTTCGCGTCTGGTTTTGTAATTGAGAATGGTGGGAAGATTCAAGGAATGCAGTACGCGCGTTTTACAAGTCAAGAACGGGATTTTAACGACATATGTATGTCATACTGTATACTAATGTCGGCGTATTCATCATATTAGAACGAGCGGCGTCATACAGACCCGTGAAAGTAATTAATTCCGACGCTGATTAATTCTTAGAAATTACTGGTTTCTCTCGAAAAGGTCGAATGGTGAACCACCCATTTCCGCGCCTCTCGTAATGACAGGTAGCCGATTTCACCCTTTTAAGAGCAGCCCACGTTTTCGTTAACGCTTTTTTACAACTACGAAGGACGACAGGTGGCGATCACGATATTGTAGAAAAAGTAACCCTCAATTTTTATTATTCTGACAGAATATCTCATTTGCAAACATATTAAAATATATTGAAAAATAGTAAATGTAATTATTAAATTATTATTGTACTTAAAAATAAACACGCGCGTCATGCAAAAAAACGCAAGGTTTTATAAAAAGTAATTTAATGTTTCACTAATGTCAAAAAACAGATTGCAATGCAGAAAATTTCAGCGTTTTATACCAAGATCAATTTTTTTCTTTTCGAGAAAATAGAACCATATGGGCCTCGAGGGATCAATCGAGCAAAAAGAATTGTGCGCGTTCTCTGTGCATTTCCGTAATTATCCTTGCCGGTAATTCTCCCGGAAAGCCAAAGTGCGTGTTCGTCATTATCCACGATTTCGCCGGTTTCTCGCCTCTGACATAATGATGGTGAATCGGGACGATCGTCAACCAAATCGAGGTTCACACGTAGCGGTTTGTGACCGAAGGACCACCCACCAATGGGTGTCAGCAGTGCCACACCTTGGATAATAACGCGCGGCGAATCGGTCGAGTTTGCTGATCTCCAGCTGATGACTGGTTAGCATAATAACTGGTAACTATCGTGGAGGTCACATCCTGTCTCTTCGTATTCTTTTCTTGTCTGGTCGCTTGTATCATTTTACACATATTTTCCACATGTTTTTCGCATGGTTTCCACATGTTTCTCGCATGGTTTTTACATGTTTTGCTGAAGATTATTCATGAGACATTCTGAAATATTTCTAGTAGTCTACAAACAGACAAAACTTTCGTGTAACTGGTAACATATAGTCACAAAATCAAGTGTTGTATTTTGTCATTTGTTCAGCGCATACCTAAACATTTTCCTTTACAGTCGGATTTCGAGAAACTTTACAAAATGTTAAAAGAATAGACTCTTAAATTATTTAACTATTGTGTGATAAAAGTTAGCAAATAAAAAACAAAAATAGAATTAAAAGCCATACAATTTGCAGCAGTTTTAAACGTTCAGTAAATTTCGTTATTTTTAAAAATAATTTTTTTGCGACTTTTTAACTTTTAATCCGAGAATAATTCAAAGTGTTATCCAAAGTGTTGAAATTAAAGAAATTTGCGAGAGGAACCGACACAACACGCAACTCGGTATTTCACATCGACGGTCCATTCTCTCAGAGTCTCACGAATTCTCCCGCTACGGACCCCCTTCGTGAGGCCTCGCGATAACATCTCACAGCTCAGGCCCCGAAACGACCGTTAAGGGATCATTAAGGCCGGCGTGAAGAGTGCGATAACGGCGATTCTTACGCGCGAGTAAATTCATACTCCCGTCAATTTAGATACAAGGTACAGGGAACCACGCGAAGCCTTGATATAGGTCCCTCATTGTAACGATCCTAACAACCTACGAGCTTGAAATACTTCGACAGTTTCGCGAGAGAATCGCCGATTTCGGACCCTAGAGGTCCGCGGCAGGTGGAATCGCTCGAAAGCCATATGTTGTGCACGTCACCTTACTTAAGACCTGAAAGAAGGCCCGGATAACAGGTTGCCGCTACAAAGCTGAGATTGTTTTGTCCGCGGTCTTAAGATTTTCTTTGGCTTAATGAACTATTCTGCTAGTATATTAGCTCGATATCTCTTGCGCCACTTTTTTCATCATCGCTACTGAAATATAATATACATGTCTCTTTGTTATTAACGTAGCGTCTTTTGTTAGATTTTAGATTTCTCAATAGCTCGCCCACGTGAAATTACGAAGTTTTCTTTGAACAATTTGCAAATAGTTGCACACAAGAACAAAATTAGAATTTACTAGCAATTCATAAAATCATTAAAATAATATTAAAATACAAATTGAAGTAAATGTGAAATATATAATTTTTTTTTCATACACTACAAAATTAATAAATTTAATCGACGGATAATATATCAGAATTATCGCGCTGACACATAGACGACTGTGGTCGAAAATTTTTCGACAGACCACTGAACCGTATCGCCATTTAGATCAGTCAAGATATAAAGTAACGAATAGCTTTCGTATCGAGGTTATCTCGAATCAATACGAACACGGCAATAAATATACGCACAGCCGCTTCTTTCATCTCATTATTTTTTTTACAATCTATCAGTTTTTTGAATCGATTTATACCGATTGCGATCTATAAAGTTGTCAAAGGAATGTAACCAATAATAATTGAATGATGACGATGTGCAAATCATTAAAAAAATACATATACCGTATTAGTAAAATAATTGATTTAGCAATGCTGCTAACATTTAGCTAATGATAATATAATAATTAGAAATATACATGTAATAATTAGAAAAAATAAAGAATATTATAATCACACACGTAATAAATAAAAGCTGATACACATTATATTCTGATCGCGTTCAATATTTATCCAGTCTGAAATCTTTCCAGCTGACTGGGAATTTCATAAGGGCGACGACTATATAATTCATGCACGGATCGCCGCATCATCGACGATCACGCTTCTCGAAGAAGAAACGCACGGGCACTAACAACACCTGGTGTAACCGGCAGCGGTGATCCTCGCTGACACAATGGGACACGTACCACCACGGCGTAAAGGGTTGCAAGAAGACGCGATTCTTCCGGGAAGCGATGAAAGACTCTCGTTGATCAGGTGTGCTATACATCCCAAAGGAACGACTAGCTTTCTACGGGGTCAGCTTGAATCTTCAGCAACCGTGTCAGAGGTCGTGAGATCGTTATTGCACGAAACCCCACGCAAAAGTATTTACATTATATGCCACGATGTTTTCCAAATAATAAAAATATGTCGAAATAAGAAATTATAAGATTTTTGATTTTTTAAACTTTACAGTAAATATCTATAAAAGAAAAAAAAACAAATAATAGGTTCATATCAATAAAAAAAGATATTATCTCAATCCGATCATAATTTCAGTAACGAAGTCGCCACTGCAAATTTCACGAGACAGCGGGGCGTTTTTGTCGACGCTGGCCGACCTCGACCCCCTTCGCTTTGTCCGAAAATCTCGTAGCTGAGGTCCCCATTCTCGGCTGGGCTCGTAAGCGACGTTGCGACCTTTTGTCGCCGCGCGGTCGCTTTTCTCTCGCAAAAGTCTTTGCTTAGTGTAAAGCCTCGCTCGCTGCTATGTACAAACGAATAATAGAACCTTTTATTCTGGCGTTTTATATATATGTGTATATCCGTTCTGACGCACCTGTTCGATCGGACCGGCATAAAAGCCCAAGCGACCAAGGTAGCGTTCGCTTCCACACTTTCTTGTCCGCGCGTTTCTGTACGAGTGTGTACACACACAGTGCGGTCTGCGAGCTGTCCGGGATACTCGAAAATGGCGCGTGCACCTGTCGTGCGCGAGCGAAAGGACGCCGTTCAATGGGCCGTCATACGTAATTATAGTCATAACGATGGTTAGCTACACAATGAGACCGTAAGTGTAAAATCCACAGATTCGAATGTCTGCGAAGAGTATAAGCTACTATAATCGTAGAAAAAAAAAACATAATCGCAGTTAATGGATTTCTCTGCATAGATATCCACACAGCTATTGCAGATTATTAGAAAACCGACGGAGACTAATAAGACTATGTTATATACTTTCTCTTTTACACGATATATCGTATAATTAAACGCACTTTGGATAAATAAATGATAAACACATGTTGCATCGATCACCCTGGAGCGTCGATTAAACGCGTGTTTAGCAGGTCGACCCGTATATTACCGATGTGACGGTGTCAGGAGGGCGAACGAGATCGCGGCACGATCTCGGACACCCATATGGGCGAGTCGACCGAACAAAAAGCTCGATTGGAGCCACCACGGCCGATTGAATCGACAGTGCGTGTGTGATAGAGGCGCGTGGGACTTAATACGAGGTGCAGGTAGCCCGTTTCGTCCGTACGAAATGAATTGAACGCGCGCGCGTTTGCTCGCCATATGTTGTTTGCTCCATTAAAAGAGCTTTGTGTCGGCGTTACACGCCGCGGACGTATGAATGAACACGCGACGCAAAGATATACTCTTGCGCGTGACGCGGAACGATCTCTCGATTCTTTATTGTGCAAAGAAATTGGATAACCTGCCGGATAATCCGCGTGCATTCACACCAGACGCGAGCTAACGTATATCGATTAACTTTCGCATGATGAAGCAAGTTGGAATTCTAATTGCTTTAACTAGAAGACGCGGATCATACACGTTGAACGCAAATTGTGTGATTGACTGTTTAGAAAAGTTTAAAAGCAATATAAAATAAAAAAAATTTACTATAGTTTCTCTGAAACTTATAATCTCAATATCTTGATTCAAGGAATGTTATTTGACTGCAGAAGATTGATAAGAGTCTGACTTCGATAAATTGAATGGATCTACAATTCCTGTTTGATCGTCACATGATCAGTTCGGACCACCCAGGTAGAATTGCAACAGCAAATAGAGCTCACGAACCGCGGAAAGGATTCTTTTCACAGTCGTAAACATTGTTCTCACCGATTACGCAAACGGCAATGATTGCGGGAGTGTGTGAATGTGATAGAAATATTGCCGCTTGTCGAAATCAATGATAGATTTATTTGCCATGACCTCATAAGGTGTTACTTAAGTGTGTATATTAATGCAGCCGGCGCGTATATAAATGTACGAAATGAAATAGGATTTATCTGGTTGTCTTCAAATCGATTCGTCTCAAGCCAAGTATGATCGCTGATACTTACTGTTTGTCGACGAAGACTTCTGTGTTTCATCGATCGGGTACTGTTTACTCCAAATGAATAAGCGCGTAAACATCTTGATCGTTCATCGAAAGACAGAAAGAACTTATGATGATCGTTGAGTTTAAAAACTATCAAATTTAATACTTAATATTCAATGGTTTATAGAATTCACACCTGTCAGCGTGTTTATTTAGATACATCTAATTGATTTTTTATTAAAAAAAAGATTATAAAAAGAAATCTGTATAAGAACTTGACAGAATTATGTAATCTTGTACAAGATAATGTTTTATTATATTAAAAACGATAATTCAAAAATCGTATCTTGAAATAAATTTAAAACGATAGAAAATATTAGGTAACATTTAGTTGCTACTATGGAGCTTCGTGAATGATTACAACGGAAGACAAATATTTAGGAATGAAAAAAATATAATGATTTGTATTGACATACATTTAAAATTTAAAATCCATGTAATTTATTTCGTATAAAATATCTTTGTATATATATATATTTATAGACAATATCTGTATTCTGTGTGTATAATATTTTCTTTATAAAACTAGAAATATAAAACTGGTACTCGCCTGTAAACCGCGCTGCTAATTACACGCACGGTAAGAAATTAAAATAGTTCGCAACGACGGCTCGCTAATAAATTCTACTTTTTCCATTTCTGTTTTTGTTTTCCTTTCGATAATAACCGTAGCGAGTTATCCGTTCCTCTCTGTATATAATATACAATGACTAGCTTTTTCGAGAAACTTACAGTGAATTTGCAAAAACGCAAAATACAGAAAACAATAATGCGACGTGTGGAGCCTGGAGCCGTAAACTTTTTTTTTTTTTTTTTTTATCTCACGCGTTAAATAAATTCTTTTCTCTCCAGCTCCGTTCTTAACGCAGACAAATTTATAGGTAATACTTGTATTGTGCGTGTTTACTCACTACTTAATAAGCGCTAATCTATATACAGTCGGTATATATTAAAATACGTGCGAGCACATGTAACTTTACGCGACTGTTTTTGCAAATGGCACTTTGGCGGTTTTTAAACTCATTATTTAATATTTAATATACAAATCTTTACTGAAGCTCTACAGTTTTCTCGTGGCTTATTAGACGCATTCAAAGTAAACACTCGAGAACTGATTAAGTGATCTAAATCAATATTGTTGAGTTGCGACGATACTGTTAATACTAACGATGCGCTCGCACGCTGAAAAATAAACAAAATTTAGGAAAAAAAATAAAAAATAAAAAACGTGCATATCGTCCTAATTTCAGTTTTTTGTCATTTTAATTTATCGCGTTTTATGTGCTCGAGTACATTGGAACAAAAAGATTATAAATTGAAAGAGGAATGGCACAATAGTTTCACGGGACCGCATCATGCGGTAGTCGAGCAACTTTTTATTTCCGATATTCTTTTCACGTGCACGACGTGCGTGATTTCTCGGAAGGACGAAATATAATTTCTAAGTACTATTATCGTCAACACGCTTGTACAACGAATCATAAAACTATTCATTTCTCAATTGCTGACTGCAAATTTTAGAACAAGAATATAGATACATAAATATAGAGAATATAGATTTTTCTTTTCTATAAATTTGGAATCGAATTTGAATGGAGAAATGAATATTTTTGATATACTCGTTATACATCATACACTCGTATATCAATATTTACAACGAAAAAAAAACGAAACTAACTCTCACGAAACTCTTCGACACACCTACTTGACGATTTAATTTCTTAATAAAGTTTGATATGATTCTAAAATATGTAAATGTATTAAATCTTCTGACATTCTGTGTTATGTACTATCAAAATAGTAAAATTCGATTATTGTTGTAATCAAGTGTTTAAAAAACGAATTTCTTATAAAAGAAAATAAAATCTTGAAATAAAAATGAGAAAAAAAGCTAGTCAATCAATAGCAGAAAGATTAGAAACGATATTTTGCGAACAGTTCACCATATAGATTTCACTATACAATTGTTGTTTGTACTGCATTCTAAGGCACTTTGAAACTTTGCGGAATAAAATCGAGCAAACGTATATAAAAATTGTTTTGATCACACAAACGCGAAACTTTTTAACAAGGATAGCCAACTGATACTGGAACGCCAGGACAACCTCCTTCCTGATGTTTTGTAAGCAGCGACATCCTGCTGAAGGTCTTGCTGCACCTGTCGCAGGAATATTTCTTGACGTCGCTATGAGTCTGCAAGTGAGCCCTGAGGTTGCTTCTGTCGGCGAACGCGCGATTGCAGTGTTGACATCTGAAGGGCTTCTCGCCGGTGTGCGTTCGGATGTGACCTTGAAGCAGCCATGGTCGAGAGAAGGCTTTGCCACATGTGTGGCACTTGCAGGGTAGCGTGTGCGTGCGAATGTGCATTTTGAGAGCGCCTAGACTGACATACACCTTCTGGCAGAACTTGCACGAGAAAGACTTCTTTGCCTGGCCTTGCGCGGCGGAACAATGGTATTGCTGGTGCTTCGATAAACCCGAATACGTGGAATACGACTTGTTGCAGTCCGGGCACGAGTACCTGGACGCCGTCGTGCTCGACGACGTGCTCGCGCCAGCATTTGATCCGCTCTTTTCCATTTTCGTGTTTACAAGCGTATGTCCGGCGGAAGTGCTACCCGCTGACGACCTACCGCTGTCACTACCGGGAGAGGAGAGATCTTCCGGAGTTACAGGAGGTGGAGATCGAAGCGAGCCAGATCCTACGGAACTTGTAGGTGATAAACCACAATGATCTGGACTGGTGGACCAGTGAGAGTAAGGCCTGGCTATTGGTCTTTGAATTGTTGGACAGGTAAGTGCGGTGTGAGGTGGTGGCGAAACTGACGGATGATGTTCCGGAGACGAATGTGGATACGTCGCCACGGGATACGAGTATAATTCTGCTGGATAGCGATGATAAGCAGGTGGAGGATACGGAAGATAGTGTGATGGATACAGCGGCGTGCGAGTCCAGGCCGGAGTAGCGTAATGGGCTAGCGGTTCCACCGGAGTGTTCAGATTCAATGGCTCCAGAGGTGCCTTGCTTGCCATGAAATGCAGTGGTGCCGACGTTGCTGTCATACCCGCCGTCGGCGTCGTCGAGTTGTCGTTGTGCTGTATCACCTCGACTCGCGCTTTTTTCGCCACAGGGATTGGCGCGATTCCAGCCGGTGGCGTGATAGTCTTGGTTGGATAATGGTGATAATGATGTAGCGCGTGAACGTGATGTATCGGATGATGAGGTGGCGGAGACGATTGTATTGTTAACGGTGGGGACGGCAGGACTTTGATGATCGGTGATGGTGTCCTGGACGCGCATTCCTCTTGCTCTTCTTCTTGTTTTTGTTGGTGATTATGATGACGATCTGCGGTTCTACTGAGATCCTCCGGCTTCGTGCTAAGATTTTCAGGCTCGGGGATATCATCTACACCTACGTCAATTATCTCTTCTGTAACACAAAAAAAGATACACATTGATAAATATTAAAAAAATACTCAAATGTAGAAATTAGAAATAAGAGAATAGAATAAAGAATATGAGAGAGAATAAAACTTCTGTTTTGTAAATTTCAATTTTTTTCATAAAAATTTTCTGATATTTTAGTTCTAATGACATAACTTCAAAATATAAAAAACACTTGTTATAAATATTGTTTTTAAATTATTAAATAATTATAAAAAAAAATAAGTAGTATAAATTATATATTATATACATGTTTCTTTCTCTTTCAAATTGTTTTCTTCTTTTATTGTTTTACATTATATAATTTAATAGTATATTTAAAATCTATATAGAGATATACAATAAAACATTTGTTTATGATCTACTGTAAATGAATAATATATATTATCTTTTTTTATGATAGTAAAAAAGAAAAAAAAGAATTATATAGCAAAAATATAACACGTACTATGTATAAAGATTCTATAGACAGTTCAAAATAAAGATAGTTCAATATAAATGTGTTGATGATTCACTTAATTTACATAACTTTAACTCGTACAATAGCAACTGAATAATTTCTTGACACTCACCTTTAACTTCAGAAGTCTCGGTTTCTTCTCCATCCTCAGATGTGTAGTAAACCGGCCGTTTTTTCAACGGGCAATGACTGTAATTGTGATTGTTCTTTTTTATGTGCGGCATCTCGTCGACAAGCATTTTGACACAATACACTTAGCGTTCTTATTTATTGCCGCAACACTACAAAGCTCACTCTTACTATGTTCTTTATTTATTTCTTTACAAACACTGTGGCATCTCGTAAAGACACTTGCGTGATGTTCTTCTGTTTTCGCTTTTAGCAAGATATCCGTCACATTTAATAATTACACCTTCGCAAAATTTCTGCGCGTCAACGTCACTGCACTATTTCACAAAAAGTCCTGAATTCAATGTCACTTCTTTTACAAGAAGAGAAAATACACTTCGTTTTTCGGATAAAACAAAATGATATTTCTTATACGCTCGTCCGAATTCAAATAACTGATCAAACTCAAATGTGGACGCGCGTAAAACACAAGGAAAATGTACTGTAACACCTTGCCTAGAACGTCTCGGCAGCAAGCCGGTCTCTGACTGGCAGGGGGTTGTTCTGGGCTTCTTATAACCGATCTCCCCACCAATCACTCGCAGGTGGCCTGCACGTGCTGCCGAACCAATACGGGCCAGCGGGCCCCGCGCTGCCTGCCAATGAGGGTCGGACGGTCGCGGGCCGTCTACCAATCAACGTCTGGGCATATGTTCCACCGTCTGACCCCCACTGTCGCTAGGCGCTGACGGGAGGTGCAGGATGTCGTGAGTACGACGCGATTGTCCGCTGCGACCGCCCTGTTCTTCTTTTTTCAATGTCCTTCCGCTGCGTTTCTTTTCCTCTCTCTTTCTCTTATACGTTCAGCAAGTTGCAATGTGTGTATGTTGTTCTGTATGAAGCAGATGCTGTGACCCCTCTTAGAAGACCCCCTCTATACGCATGTATGTATACATATATCAGGGCTTGCGTTGCGCGTCTGTATGGATGCATTAGACCCCTCTACGAAGACGCGGCAACTCGCATTTTTTATTCGAATTTCCGTTCGGCCTACCTGAACTGCGCGGTGTTCTTTCTCTCGCTCTTTGTGCGAGAGTGGTTATCGCGCGCGTTGGCTGTTTCGTGTCCCTACCTGATATACGCATGTGTGTGTGTGTAGAAAGCGCTGCAATCCGCCTTCTGTTCCCCTTCTGAATTTCACCCCCTCTTCCGCGTCGCGATCCACGATGCCGGTTCCGAACGTAACGGTCGTGTCGCGTGCCACAGCATCGCCCACGCGCGCTGGAAACTTACACGCGTGCATGTGCATTCGTGGATTATACGTGTGCGCTGGAGCGCGTGTGCTCGCGATTGCGGGAGCACCCTGTCCCCTCTGTGCAAACGGTGGAATCGCATTTTGATCGTCTGCCATTTTCTTTCCGCAAAAGAAGAAGCGCGCGATGTTCTCTTCGTGATTCCGCCATGTGAAATAGACGAAAATTTTCACGTTATTATTTTGAATCCCGATTTCGAAAAATACATCAATACTTTATTAATTTATTTCAACGCGACTCGCAAACTTCCTCTTGTGACTTATAAACTTTTTACTTTAATATAAAAAATACATATACCTAACGCTTAATTATTATTTCATTAAATACAAAAAATTGAAGTTACACTTTTATTTAAAGCTATTTTTTAGTTTTATTTTTATTTGTGTTTTTCATAACTGAAATTGGCAATGAAATGAGGTCATTCGAGAACGGATAGATCGTGAAATACTATCACAATAAAAGATCAGTATGACGACATCTTAAGAAAGCGAGACTTCTCTAGCGAGAGCGCAGAAATGATCTACTATTCATTTACTTGTAAATTGATAGATTATACATGCTTTATACTATCTGGATTAGTTCGCTTGTTATTTCGTAATAAAAGAGAAACACAAAACGCAGAAATGAAAGTGAGAAAAGAAAAGGCGTTATTCTTTTGTAAAATTTCATAATAAAATCTTAGTAACTTGATATTTAAACGCGGTCATGTTATTGACCGCTTGACAGGATTATTAACATTTCTTTTATTATTTTTTGGCTTAAATCTGATAGATAATTCTACTGGTTAATTTACAATTTGCGACTGTATATTTTCTACCTGCCGTTTCTGATGCATCATATTAAATTAAAAGCCACAATCCTCTCTCGCTCTCGCGTAAATATGCACGAAGGGGCTGATCGACGTTTTCTTCTCGTGGCGGTTTACAAACGCACACACACCCCAAGATTGCTGCCTCCGTTTTAACGCATCGAGAATGCGAAAGAGATAGAGAAAGACAGCGAGGAATGAATCGTACACCGCGCGGTCGTCGACGAATCATCTACCTGCGCATAAAGACGCGCTTCCACGCGGTTATCTGTCTCTGTAGAACCCTTTCTCGTCGTCGTCCCAAATCGACACACGCGGGAGCGAGAAGAGAATTGAGAGGAACCTGCATTTTATCCGGTTATACTGGTAGCTACCGACGGCGGTTCCGATAAAGAGAAAGAGAGAGAGAGAGAGAGAGAGAAAAAGAATTCTACTTCTTTCCTTTTTTCTTTCTTCGTTACATGTGCGGATAAATTATACGGAATACTGGGCGCGCTAAGTTATACCGCTTTTGTTTGCGCCTTGTAGTGCGTACTGTGCGTGTGAATCTTGACGAGGGAACAAACCAACCCGGCGCCCTTCACGCCGATACCACGGGTAATCATGCGTTCGCGCAGGTTGCTGCGAAAAGATTCTTTATACGCGTCTATATAAAATGGAAGCAGGTCCCACACACACACTACGCCTGTTCGTCGGTTATGTTGTTGCGCCGCAATGGCGAACCATTTCCGCCCTGCCGCGAAAAGAAATACAAATACGTGATGGTGGAATAGGTTGAGATTGGTAATAGATTAATTGTAATGCGGTCTACTAATTTTTTAATTTTTTTTATTTTTCTTTACGTCTTCTGACAAATTTCATCCGAGAAAATGTAAGAAACTAAAAATTTAACGCTAACTCAATTCTCTTTCTTCGTGTATTTGTAATATAATTAGGAAAAGATCACAATTGTATAAAATTTGTGGAAAAAATTTAACGCTCGTTCCGAAGATAAATATCGCACGTCGATTATTATAAGTATATATATACTTATAGCAACCGTTTATACGGCCGGTTTCTCGCATGATTCTTGTTTTCCCGCTCAAAGTGGTAAATTACACGTTACAGCCGAGGAAATAAAAGGTGTGACTCTTCGACCCTTGGCGGAGAGATACCCGATGCGCGACGTTACGATTCTACGGAACTCTCAACCAGTTCGCGCGCTCGCTGTTAACCCGTTGCGCGCGATCCAGGCTCGTTCGAATAAATCTGTATAATTATTATGGCGCGCACAGAGGGCCTGTGTATGTGTGTACCGGGTGGCAGCCACGTCGGAAGGTAGCTCCATCGGAAGGAAGCTGGTTTATATTTTTTTGTTGTGCCGCCTCGAGGGGCGCCCCATCGCCTCACCTTTGAAACACCTGGCTATTACCGCTGGAACGCTTTTATATATGTGTGCGTGCGCCAACATATGCGACTGGCCCCACCGAGACTAGCCACGTAGATCTATTTTCGGGACCCGTGGATCCTTACACGTGTGCCAGGTACCCCCCCGAGAAGGAGAAGGGAGGGAGACAGGAAGGGAGGGGAAATCGAAGGGGCTTCATATCTCTTCTCGCACCGAAGCGGGCATCAAACACTGGTCGCCTCGTTGATGATAGTTACATTTTCCAACTTTGTAGCGCCCCTAAATAAAATTGCCTCGTGTTAAACACATGTTTCTACATTGCACTGCTCAGCTGCACGTGGTAACGAATATCTGTCTAATTCATTCCATAGCACAAATCGTTTTCTTAAAAAAGAAAATCAAACTGTGACGTACTGAATAATAACTTTTTGAATTTTTAAAAAATTTCTTGATGATACAAATCGAACAATTCAGCGAGTGTATAGAATCACATCGAGAATTGCATGTTAACGCAATACTTGATAAGTTTGAATTATAAGCACGACTTAGATTTGACAAAAAGCAACGTTTATTTCAATCTTTGTAACTATCTTGTACAATAACTTTTTTAAATCAAATTTTTTCATTAGATAATATTATATTGTTGCGTTATCGATATCTTATCTCTCTTTATCTTATCTTAGTAGAGAGAAAGAAAAGATAACAGATGCACTTGTCGCACATGTTAAGTTTTAACATATTTTATGCTAATGTTTCGAGAAATATATTTTTGTAAATATTTAAGAATAGATAAGAATACTTTAACTATAAAAAAACATTTGTAATCTCGTCAGAATTCATTCAAGAAAGAGAATTTCGATAATACGTATGTGGTTCTCGTTGAAGCAGTTCTCACTGGTATTCGCTCGAAAACATTTGAAAGGATGAACATCTTCGCAGAGTAATCGACTGCCTCGATATTGTTACAGCCGAGCTGATAATTCCTGCTCCGGATTCCGAAAAATCCACTTATGTGCATCTTGGGTGAATGCACTACTTTTCCTCTCAATCCCTTGACGAGCCAGTGTCGCTCACTTCGCGGATCACTCTCTCATCACGAAGATCGTCGAACGAATAACAATCGTCGGCAGATCGAGAACCACGGGCTCTTACAATAGCGGATATTTCGTCGATCGTGAATAGGGGGATGGTGCGCCCAAGTTTTCCTGTTATTTTTGTTCCTTCCTTCGCGGTGAATAGCCGCTACGACGCGTAAGGCTTCTTCATTGTGCAACGATCTCAAAGAAGCACTGCATCGTCTCGAGTCCGTCTCAACCAAGAACGAGCGGTATTTTGTCCTTTATATCCATGAATCTAGATAGCTGCTTACAGTATTTTTGTTTGTTGCGTACTAAGAAAAATAACGTTTATCATACTTATGATAGGTTCTTTAAGATAATACAATCAAATGTCAAAAGCCGCATGACACTCGTAAATACGTTTATCTAGCAAAACCGATACACTATATATTGTGATCGAAAACCAAAATTTAGTAGAAGTACAATAAAAAAATTGAATTAAAATAAATTAGTGAGAAATATCTAATGGGAGCTACTAAGAACACAGTTGTAAATTTTTTTACTGTTGGATCAACACCACCGGCCAAAAATGTTTCATTTACCTGAACGATAACAAAAAAGCAAACTGACTGGTACATTTCCAACTGACTTTCTGTCGCGTTTTCAGTCGCGATCTGCATATAACGTACCGTTTGCAACAAGATATCAGCATAATTCGTCAATTACACGCCGCCAGCGGGCCAAAATTCACACGACAGCCTCGACGGAACTTGTTTAATATAACCTGCCGTCTCTCTCGTCAGTTCGACGTGCGCAATAAAGAGCACCCTTGCAACAGAGAACGCGTTTTCACCGATAAAAAATATCGATTTTTCACGTCTTCCGTGCGAGTCGAAACTTGTTCAGCTCCGGTCTGAGCGCATTCACCTGCGTGCATCGAGGAAAAATCGACGTCTCAAAGGATCCGGAGACGAAATCTCCGGTGTAACGTACGCGAATGTATCGGAGCGGACAGCATCTGTCCTGAATCCAGGACAGCTGATTCGGCGGAGCAACGTTACCGTTTTCGAAAACTCGACGCATGTGGGGACTGGTAAATTCGAGAATCCAGCCACATCTCGTTTATTAATAACTTGACAGACAAAACAGTTACAATTAGAATTACATGCCTCGTATTTTCTCTATATTTTGATTTTATTTGAAAAAGTTAAGTAAAACAGAATTATTTGAAAAAGTTATAATAAGGTTAATTATTATATCGTACATTTTATAAATGTCTTTTCCGGCCTCGGAAAACTTACGGCTCCCAAGCTGATACTTTCAGGCCTAGCATTTTAAATAACAAAATTTCCACAATTTTTTTCGAGGTAGCAAAAAAATTATTTTAGAAGCATCAGGACGATAAGACAGATGACATCCGTGATAGATCCGTCCTAAGAAGAAACGTCAATGCGGAGAGATAAGAACACTACTCACGACATTTCTAGAAACATGGCATATGGTTAGTTTGTCAGACTAGTTTCCTAAGCGCGTGCCCATCAGGGGTGCATTTTCAAGAGCAGGCAGGATCGATTGTGGAACAGATGACCAAAAACTCCGCTAAATTTTAAAACTATAGAAAACTATTTGTCTATTTGCTTCCTACAAGATTCTCAAAAATGATTCTGTCAGATGTATTGACTTTCTTATAAATTCTTATTTAAAATAATCAAGATTGGAGCTAAAGTTGTTTAAATTTTTACAAAACATGCACGTAATAGTTACTGTTGGTCGACTATTACGATTTCTTTTACGATTAAGTAGATATAATATGTTTGATGTCAATTAGAATAAAAAATTATTCCTTGTACAATTCAATTTCCTGAAAGTAATTAGTCCATTTCCTGAAGCATTTATTTTGGGAAAAGAAATAGGCATTTGTGGAGTTATTTTCAGTTTTAAATGAAGGACCTTCCGTATACATCGATCATCGCTCGCACCGACAAAAAAGACCGTTTAAGTTACAATGAGAACATGTCGAGTACCGGTACGAGTCAATTTCTGCGGTCAATATCGTATCCCTTGTTAACCAGGAAGTGTCTCGGCCAGATTCTCGTCCGAGCCAGTTCTCTGAGCCACCGTTTCCTCCTCCCGTGCAATCGCGTTTACAAAATATTCGGGCGCTATAATGACATCACGGTACGCGTCTCGGGGTATAAGAGCGTGCGAACGCGATAACATCTTGCCAGGACCACCGAACAAGGAGTTCTTATCTGATCGACCATTAGGGTGAGACACTAACCACGGTTGATGCATCAAAACGCGCCTGACTTTTATATTTTCGGGATGCGCCCTCGTTTCTTCGTACGTGTCCGTGTCATTATCGTCCGGCATCTTTGACGAAATAGTTTTTGTTTGTTTGACAGGACTTCACGGTTTCTTATCTGATGAGTGTCCTTTGAGTCTTCTGTGCAAAGCAGTGTGCTGTGCTTTATCTGTTACGACACCGAAACAAAATCGGGGCAACGCTTCTTAATATATTTATTAATCGTGAGATATACAGTATAAGTAAACTACGCAATCCAAATGTCAACTTACGCCGCGTATTGTGCGAGGAAACTTAATTTCTCCCGCGGCAGTAGTCGCGGGTTCCACGTGCGATCTATCCTCACAGAGAAAGAAAAAAATATATCTCCTCTGTGTAGAGTTGAACGACCGTGCACTTCAGCTCTTCGTGTTAGCACGCGGGGCAGTGGAGCTTACGGATGCGTTCATAATCAGCGTCGACAAGGCGTACACGCATCTCAACGTCAGTACAATGCACCACCCGTCGTAATAAGAAGGAGGTAGAAAGAGCGCGGCGTATAGCTAGAAGCAGAAGGAGGTGGATATTCAGGATCACAAGGCCAGACCGCGGGATAGACGTGGAGGAAACTGGACCTGTTCCCGATTCACAGGGACAGTTACCATCGCGCGAGAGGAATCTCCTTTAAAAAGAAAAGAGAGCTGAATCCCTCATCGGGATTTCTTCGTTTCAAAGGCCAATTCTGACACGAGAAGCGGTTTTCTCACATGATCACGACTATAAGACGAACTCTGACCGGTCGAGCACGTTCCAGTCTCAGGATTGTGTCGTATGCAAGAGAAGCCCTTCTAGAACCAAAACTGGAGGCGCGGGGGTGGACCCTCGCATGGTTTTAGAATAGTGTGAGAAGCGGTCTCGTTTTGAAGCGGCGCGCGGCGGAAAGATGCGAATGACGAAAGACAGCATTGTAAGGATTATTTTTAATGAAAACAGATGAAGGTTTGAGGGACATGGAAGAGGAAACGTTTTTATTTCTTTGAAGAAAACCGCGAGCGAAAATATGGCGGCTTTGCTTTTCATCGAAAAAAGAGTTAAGCAATTTAAAACTTTTAAATATCAATTCTTTATGATATTTTGTACGATCAAAACTCTTTCATAAACTTGGTAAAATTTATATAATTGAAATAAATAATAAATTAATATATGAAGAAATTAATATTTTATTTAATATCACGTGTATTGAATGTTTTTGCTTCACACGATGAGTTTGACATTTTTCTAGTTGGCAATTTGACAGAAGTTGTTGATGTAGATGGCTCGATGTTAAAATAAGACAAATCGCGATGAAATTACGCGGTCTCGCGATAAGATAAGACAGATAATAAAAACAATGGCGAGTATTAAATGATAGACAGCGTTATCCACAGATCGCGATTAGCCGAGAGCGGAGGAAAATTTATGTGAGACTGGCGCAGATGAAAAATCGCAAACCGCGATATTTAACGTTACCCCCCTTGACGTCTCCGATCGGAGAGCGCTGATTTCTCGTAATTTCATGCGCGCTCCGCGTTCATACCGCGGCGCGTATGCAAATGTGCATATACAGACGCTCACAAACGCAACCAAGTGCAACATTTGCGACTGCCAACGACGGTTCGATAATTTACTGCGTAACGGTGTTATTCCTTTAAATCGCAACGCACAACAACGAGCAAATCTCGCGCGGTGTGAAACGCGCGATAGAATTATGAACTGTTATAATGCCGCCGTGATCTATGGATCCGTCGGAAACGTTATTTATCTCTTTAACATCCCTCGACATTGTTAAATATTAAATATTTTACCTGGTCACAATCGCTTCGTGTGTTGGTCGCTCAACATAATTCACTCGCCAATTTTGAGGACAATTTTAAATCGCGTTGGCTTTCCTGATAACACACGATTCTCGAAAGCGCGAAACAAGCAAACGCAAAGACGCGCCGATGAAAAGGATCGTTACATGCAACCTTCTCGAGAAAGAGAGACAGAGAAACTCTCGGCGTTTTCTCACTCGGTCCGAAATGGAGCGTCGTCAGTCAGGCGCGAGGTTAATATTTTATCAGGCGAACTGCGCGCGCGGTTATCTCTTTGATTCGAGGGCCGGTAGAAAGTAAATCTCGTTCCGCGCGCTCGGGCCCGAGGTCGCGAGCGAGCATAAACATCCTTACATACACGACCTGGAATTCCCGTTTGATTTACTGCCGCTATCTCGACGCATTAGTCTTTGGTCCCTCGGGGGCCGATATCATCTGCTTTAAAAAATGCGCCCGTCAACGCGGCTCGCCAACTACCGTGCTACCCATCCTCCGCGGATCGGACTGTGCCGCTTATGATAGTCTCTCTTTTACTTCCGCTTGCTCGTCTCTCTTTTTCTCCAATGTCTCTTGTCCTCCTCGACGACCGCCACCGCTTTCGATGCGCCCGAGTCTCGTTTCCTTCCTTTACCCTCTTTTACCCGAAGATCGCCTTTCGGCCGTGGCGAGATCGTCTTACGGCCGAGCAACACACTCGCGATTCCGACAACAGGGAGCAACAGGTAGCCGAGTTGGATCTGACTACCAGAGATATTAGTTTTTTATCGCGGGATGTAATGGATCTCGCGGTCTGGTGGCATTAACATTTTTATATCCTCGTTGGGGAACGGTGATGTCGGTGGCGCGGCCGCAGGAAATTAATTTTGAGGTTCGCCGTTGGGTTTGCGCATCGGCGAACGTTATAAGCTTATTCGATCGACACTTAACTCTCAAAAGCTGTTTTTACGATTTCTCGAAGCAGTTAATACAACAGGTGCAAAAATTATGCATCTTGTGAGATTGCTTAAACATACATGTATAATTATAATTCTAACTATATTAATTAAACTTTTTTCTAAAAGTCGATTCTGTAGATTCAGACCCGTGCAAAATAAAAAAAAAAAAAAAATAAAAACATTGGTGGCAGCTTTCAGGGTTGTGTTCCAAAATGCATGTTCAATTTGCCATAAAAGTAGGCTCGGAACGTCTCTATTTCTTAAAAAAAAAACTACATGTACATGTTTGTTACGAAAATGAAATTAGTGCGCGGGATCTCGACGCGGGCGGGTAGCTCGTACTCCCCACTGATTTTGCCCGTCGGTGGTCCCATGCGGACGGACATACATTAAATAAATAATCACGATCTTTCTCTCTATCTCTCTCCGCGCAACGCGACTGCTTAGAATACCGACGGGAAGTCCTACCGTCGGGACCTCCTTCTTGCGCAACTGTCGGTCGGTCGTTTCAATTAATTAGCATCGCGGTATAAAAGATGATGCCCGTCAGCCGACGGCGCTCCTGAGCGCGTTCCCAGCTCGCCTAGATTATTCAAAGCGACTTTCAGGGGATGCGAGAAAGACGCGCCGCGCACGGCCGCGACTCGTCGGCGTTACTCATCCTTCGCGCACCATACGTGCCTTATATCCTGGAAAAGCTATTAGTGACCGACCGTGTCAGCCGGTTCGTACGTTTTACGGCGAGTTACACTGCCGCGGTTCGTGCGGCGCGTAAATAAGTCGGCTTAGTTTGTACTTCGATTTTTCGATCGCGGAAGCGATTTACGAGCGACGACACCTCGAATATGTGAGTCGAGACACATAAATCATTTATTTTACGACTGTTGTATATTTAATTATAAAAGATCGTAAATTGCCGGTGGCCGTTACATTGAATTTTTTTAAAGATTGTAATACCGTGAATTAACATTTCAGAATAATATTTTATGTAGAAACGCGCGCCACGTATTTCAGTCTTGAATAAAAAGAAAAATCTATATTCGTTTAATTAAAGTTCAAAAGTACATATGATCTTGTTCAAGAAATTTATCGATTACGTTCGATCTTCCGATACAATTAAGAACTTGTCAATATCACGTTCGAACGAATAATTACGATAGCGCGTAGTGATTGGAGCGATTCTTCTAATCATTCCCTTGGTTATTAGGGTCACACTTTCTCCGACCACCAGACGAGACAATAGCCGATCGGGTTGCGTACGTTACGCATTCGCGCGCGCGCGCGCGCCGGCCAAGTGAAATCCCGTTTGCGAAAATCAGAGTCGGCGAATAGAAGTCCGTTGCTAAATCTGCGATCTCGATCTTTAGACTCCGATAGTTCTGACGAAGGAAAGGTTGCCGTGAGAGAAAAAGCGAAACGAACTGTCATCGACGCTCTCGAATCTGACGAAACGAAAGTGCTCTTGACTAGGCACTTGAGATGCGAAAAGAATTTTCTCATGGTTTGCTGCTGCTGCTCCATATTCTGAATTTTGTTCACGTGTTGTTTTATAATTTTTGTTAATGCATAACTTGTGCTTATTTGAATAAATATTACAGTTCTTATAATATTTTTAATATTATTTGAGAATTCTTTTATTTTTATATCAAGATTTATGTCAAGTATTGCGTAACGTTTATCCATTGCGAACTGAGCGATCAATCAACGCCATCGAATCGGTCGATCTATGCCACGATTTTGCACCGATCGAGGTGCTAACTTACAATTAGGTATTTCCCTTGTGGTAATACGTATCGTGTGTGTTCGTTTATCTGCCAATCGTGAAAAAGTGAGAACGAGAAAAGATCGTAGTCGGTTATGAGGCCCGTAGGTTATTACATTGATTCGTTGATGCTCGTGCGCGCGGACCGAGATAAATCGCTCGCGATTATTACCTGTATCACATGAATATTATGACTGATCGAAGTGGGGATAAAACAATCGGCAGAAAGTAGCTCCCGGCATTTGATTAAATCACATTCGAAACATTTTGCACTTGAATGACACAAAATCCATTAAATGCTTACGCGCGAGAAATGAGATGTATCGTAACGTGATAATTTTGCATATAAATATTTTATAAAATAACTTAAGTTATTATTTTAACGGAGACATGATTTGTTGCGCGTATGCGTAACGCATTTTCACCTGAGGCCTTTGTCAGGTGGCGCCTGGCGCAGCATGCTCTGGACGAGCTGGCGCCTCGCTTTGAACCCTGAGGCCGCGCGTTGCAAGAAAATCATATAATTTACAGGCGACAATGTGCCGGTTCCACCTCATTGAAGCGCAAGTCGCTTAACCCTTAATCGACGTCTTATCGATCGCCCGACATGAAGCCCACATCCGAGAAAGAGAGTTCCCCTTCTTTCGCGAATTCCGCGCTCTACTGGCGCACCTAATTGCAGTAGGTTGCTCATATTAATGATTCAAGAAAATATGCAGTTTCTGAATGTCTCTTTCTAATCGCTGCAAAACTCGTTTTATACCATGAAAACTATAGAGTATCATGTGTACAGAAAGGTATAATTTTACTCTATACATTAAAAATTATGTAATATTACCCCAACATCAATTTGTCACAATCGATCCGTTGGCGTTTCATAACATCGAAATCGCCTTGTAAAAAAAATCAAAGACAAAGCTTTGTATAGTCGCCGACGCTTTAACCAGCCGCGTCAAATCGTGCTGCATCGAACCTTAGAATCATCAAGTCACATCCGTCCGTTGATGACGAGGGTTACGTTACGGCGGCGGCGGCGCGGTTCGCGGTGACGCAGGCCGATCAATTAACACAGTATTGATCTTATACCCGTGCCCTATACGATGATCGTTTAGAAAAGTTGTCGACACCTGGCCCGACCCCCGCAACAAGCCACGAGCAGATGCGCTTTCCTCTTGTGCGTTCTTAGATTTCTTGATCCTACCCGTGATTCGATCGATCTAACGATAAACGGAGTTCGACGGCTGTTTGACACGCTATTCAACAGCTTTCAATTTTTTAACGGACTTATCTTTTGTTTTGCACAAACGTCTCACTTTCTTCGTCTACTTCTTTTCTTTCTTGAGCTACTATATTCGTGTATATAATTTTTAAAGCTTGCCTCTTCGCTTGTAAATTTAACGTTTTAACCGTTGAAGCATCCGAAAAAAAAAACGACAGCTCGATTGCGTAATATTTTCTCCGTGGAAACACGACAAATTCATTCTTGTTCCGAGATCAGAAAAAGCGCGAGGAAGATTTTCTGCAAGACCCACGGGGTTATTACTTACGTTTTTCACACGTTCAACGGTTCTACAGTTGGGGAAGGGAGACTGCCTCAACCTGTCCGGGCCTCAACGGTCATTCCCACAGTCACCTGTGCCTACGAAGACACTCACCGGCCCATTGTGACAGTCCCTAATGCGCGTCATCCTCGCGACCGGTCCTCTTCTCTCCTCGCGATGTGCCTCTTCTCCTGCTTCCTCTCGTCGTACCTTCTTACCGATTGCTCGGTCGCGATGACACCTTGCCCACGGGAGACAAAGGATGCTGAGCTCGCGGTCGCGCTAAGCTGGAAATGCTAATCCCCAAGGCAAGGCGACGAGAAAGAAGCGGGAGAGAAAAAGAGGCGGAAGGGGTGAAGCCGGCATGAGTTACGAGACAGTCTTAATTTTGTCATTCATTCCGACGTAGAGAGATCTCGGGGCCGGAGATTGGAGAGGAGTAATGCCGGTATCAACGACAGTTGTGCTGAGACGCGCGATGCCTGTTGCAACTGGTTGCATGCGACCAGTTCTGCCAAGGAGAGCGCGAAGTGTGCGATTCGATCCGTGAGGCGCGTCTCCGGGAAAAACGCCTCTCGCGCGATCATGGTGTGAAATTGCTGTTTGCTTACCGCCGGCTCGTCCTCTTCAGGCGACTCCTGCAAGACTCGCATGATGAATTTATGGCGCGGAGAGATTTCGCTCTGGCCGCGTGCACCAACGTCGCGGCTGGTTAGAACTCGTTCGTGATTCTTCAGGGGCTGCACGCTTTGATGCGGCTTCCTCAAATATTTACGGTACAGGACGTTCCGGAATCGCAGAATAATACGGTGCAGTCTCTTTAGAAGCCATGAGAATTATGTAAAGCCGAGCCACGCTTGTAACGAAATGCATATCAAAATAAGAATATGTACAAACACACTTTTTACGCGATAAATCTAGCAGAGAGAAAACCTGATTTAGCTTCTAGTTAAGATCAAACCAAACACGCTACTATACTTAAATCGCACTTATAATTTCTCTTCAATGATTGTGAAAAATGACATAATATTGCGATATAAGTTCGTGACAAATAATTATGTTACACGAGTTAAACACACGACTGAAATATAACAGATACAAATCCCCTCGCTGATTTACATATTTAGGGACTATAAAGTCGGACAGCAATTTCTTGTACATACTAATGTCGTGTAAGAAGCGCAGCGTCACGTAATGACGTTACGCGGTAGATCGTAGGAGATATCTTTGCGCTTCTCCGGATACTCGTAGTCTCTTCGCGTAGCAACGTAGTCTCGATGCATTCAGTTACATCGTTCCGGTCGTTCAGCACGTAGGTACACGGGTCTCAATGGCGTTATTAAGTCGCGCCTCGTGTACCCGTCGTAGATCGGCGTTCTCATGAAAGACCAACGTTCTATCTAATGCCGGCGATCCATCATCCTCCTTTGGCGGAGCTGCTGCGGCACCGATCTCAGGCAACTCGAGACGCTCTGAATAAGATAATACCGTTTTCGCCACGCGATACGCCGTAGCTATCGCGCGGTGCTCACGAACAAACGGGCCCTAATTAATCCGTCGCTCTGTCTGTTTTTGGCGAACCGAGCGATCGCACGCCGCCGACCGACTAGTCTATCTTTGGATCGGCGATCGTCCCACGTGCGACAAGAATGATGATTCTCGCGCGGTAATCACTATGAAAATTTTGTACAAAATATAAAAAAGAAAGAAAACAAAAATATTTGAGGGTATTTTACAACAAAAGTTTTACTTTATCTTATTTCGTAACAGATAAATTACTTGTATAATAATTAACAAAAGCCGTTTTTGAAATATTTTAAGTTTAAAGCGATTATTTCTAATAAAACAAACAGAGTATGATTCACCGCGTGTGTAAATATAAGGTTTCTTATTTGTGTCATTCACCCTGACGGCTTTTGCTCCCCGTGCAATAAAAATCGAGTTCCCCGTTTTAATATTTCTCAGGATACATTGTACATGCGAGCATTTATCGATTTGTCGATAAGTGTTCAATGATACTTTTATCGTGCGGCATGTGTGGATCGCGTACAAAAATACTACTGTTCCACAAACCCATCCGCGAAGGGATAAAGCTGTCTCTGTTGAACCATGTCGACCGTTGGCTCAATCATCGGCTCTGTCGATCGTTGCATGAGTTCATTGTATACGTACGTATTGCGGCAAGTTCTGTTTCGCTCTCGGACAACGCTCGCGCAACGTGTAATTGCGTTCTACTAAATTACAAGTTCAAAATTAAGTACTGCGATAATACTGCACTATTTTCAAGATTTATTGTAACACTAAGATTGCAAAGAGATTAATTGTGTTTTAAAACAAATTTTCTCCACATCTTACAAATTTATTCTTATTATTAATTTATCGTTTTAGATCAATATTCTCTAAAAATAAAAAAAATTTGTTATTCAAGACCGATGGGAAATGTATTAAAGTTTAAACCATTTGCGCGCGAAATTTTATCACTATCTCTTCAAACACTACTTCGCTTCGCACATTTGAAACGAGAGTGAGAAAAAATATCTAACAACTTTACTCGTTCTGGCAGCTAGATCGTCGTAAAGACGTGACCACCAAAACCACAATTTTATTGCCCCTAGCTTTATGATTTTGACCGCAACCGCGGTCGTCTCTCTTCGTTCAGCTATCTCCTTCTCGTTGTTTACACTTGAACCGTTGTTTACATTGAATATTAATTTTTAACTGTACTTTTTATCAATGAATGCGTAACATTCAAACTCGACTAGAATCGCAATAAATATTAATCTCAATAGCAAAAGATGAACATGTATAACGAGCGAAAAGAAATGTCGTTTAGTTGTAAAACCGCAGGCTTTGATATTGATTTTGATCGTTTTATGAGCTGCTTCGCGCTACAGTTTTATTTCTGCTAATTATCTTTTCGAGGAAATAGTACGAACAGTATGCTCCATGAGCGCGACCGTTATTAAAATAAAACGTCATCAAGAAATATTCTCAAAAACGTCTGAAAATATGGCGTGAATATCTTTGTAAATTACATGGTTTGTCTAAAAAAAAGTAGGGAACACTGAATTGCTAGCAATTTACATCTGCTTTCAAAATCTGGCAAAATACTAGTTCGCACCGACCGACAACACATGTCAAAGGCTTCGATGAACACTCAAACGGTTATTCTAACGGTGATCAGAGAGGTGTCAGATTTTTTTCTAAGCGAGTCGTCGTGTATCGAAGGCAAAAGAAACGACATCCTAGTACATTTGATGTTGTTTTCAGAAAGCGTAAAATGTAATTAATAAAAAAATAGTAAAAATTTATTTAATATTTGCGTACTTGAAGAAATACGAAAGTAACTTTATATTCCGAATACATATTTTGTATCGTTGGAATAAGACGGAAATGGTCTCAATAAAATGGATATTGGAATCAATGATGGAGTTCAATTCCACAACGATCGTATAAGAGAACCCACCTTTAGGGACAGTCTTATCGAAGACTTCGATCGTTTAATGCTAGCATTAGTTAAATGCTCGAAACCGGTTATTAGTAACATTTAGCCGGTATATTGCTATATATATGTACGGTGGCATATCTTACTGGCCGGTGTTTCGCTGTCCCGCGGTCGAGGATTATTTGATTTTTCTCCAATGAAATGGCGATATATATCATGCGCGACTCATGCGTAATAACACCTTGTATTATATCGGTACGATATCGTAAACGTTGGAACTCTAGGGCATATCAATTTTACGTTGATCGAGAAAAGAACTTATTGTTAGCTTGCACTTAGTTTCATTTGGATTTCAACTGTTTCAAATCAACGATTAAATAATTTTGTAATTTTTTAAGAGTGTGTAACTATAGATAGAAACATACAACTTTTTTGATTAAATATTTACAA
Source organism: Pseudomyrmex cubaensis (assembly GCA_014825685.1). Lineage (NCBI taxonomy): Eukaryota > Metazoa > Arthropoda > Insecta > Hymenoptera > Formicidae > Pseudomyrmex > Pseudomyrmex cubaensis. Next base: position 140,098 of record QVOA01020046.1, read on the forward strand.
ATTTTAAAAGTGATTAAATACTTGCGCACTTTACTCTTTGCCCAAACATACATTCCACTATGTATGCGTAAAGCCTTATTTTCAAAAACTGATATTTTGTGGCGGTTATAGCTCTATCTTTATCGCTCGTCTTACAATATACATCTGATTCACCCTCGATATATACCGAAGATAAAGATGTCAGGCAAGAGCATGTTCTGTGCGTTAAGTGTGTGCCAAGACTTTCCTTTTCTATCTATGATTGTGGGAGTCGGTCGATATTTGCGTTTGCCACAAGGTGCGTTGTCACCATGCACGATTGTCACAAACGTGCCACAGACTATCACCTGCAAAATTAGCAAATAATGTTATCAGGACAGGAAAGGTGTCGTGTTGTCCGAGATATTGGTGCTTCTTCCCACCAAAATATCGATTTATGCCGAAAGATTCCGACGCTAACATCAACAGAGATATTATTTTTTTGCCATTTATTAAATTACAAGAAACTAAACGAATTTATAAGAATTCCTTATTGTTAAAAAAAAGTTATAAGAAATTATATAAAATAAAAATTGGCAAAACAGGCCTATAATAGTAATACAACTGTAATATATGCATACACGTACAAATGTATTATCTATTATTTGGTATTAGATAATGATTTTTTTATCGATACGATACTGAAGAGATTCCGGAAGATCGCGTGTTTGCTGAGACTTGTTTTCTTGACTTCACGACTCACGTTTCGTTTGAAATTTTAGTAAGGAATGACGACAAGGCGGCATTTTATCAAAACGACTAATACATATCGCTTGTCTCAGTTTTCGATTATTCTTTGTTTAGAGACGATACCAAAAATATCTTTCTCGAAGATGGATGAGGCAAGATTTCATAAAACGGCAGGTTTTTTTTCGACACAACTGAAAAAACTTTCTTCTTACATACATAACGCAAGAAACATGTATATTGTTTGTTAACAATTACTCAGAATATCCGCAAAACTCTAAGATAAATATCAAATAAAATTACTACCGCCTATATTTTGTGGCTATTTTTCTCAAACTGTCTGCGATGCGTATCAATATCCGATTATCCGTCGGAAGACAGTACAATTCCGTAGTTGCACCCACATCGTGACCCTTCTTAAAAGAGTTCACCCAGAAGAACACCACCTGCCGACCCACGCATCGCCGAAATGATCAGGTATGAGTCCATTGGTCTATTAGGGTGCATGATACATCGTATATTAGCTCGTGGCGAGAAACACGATGCCATTAGGGAGATTGAATCGGTTTCGCTTCGTAGTGCGATGTAGAGTAAGAGAGAGAGAGGTTAAAGAGCGTGTTTGTCTACGCTGTGCGAAGCATATACATAAGACAGGGTGGAAGAGAGCGTGATCACGGGTGTAACCGAAAGACCACGTGGCCGGGAGCATGTGTTTTCTGAGTGAGTAGGTACTTTCGTGCCCATCTGCCTTTGGACCGATAGGTGCGGTGTGTTTGATAAATACTTAACGGGAAGAGAGGAGGTGCACGCATGACTGAAAAATTAATAAGTTCGCCCCCTATTTATCTCGATGGCGCCTCTTCGAGGCTTATTAGTAGCGTGACACATCCATCAGAACATTATCAACATTTAAACTTATATGCAACATGTCATTCACGATACGATTCGTATTTATCGTTGTAAATTTTCCCATTTCATGCATTACTTTCTATTTTCGTACAAGCAAACGGGAAATGCGACGAACTTTCAGCCTTTCAAAGACGCGTGTCTTCTATTTCTGAATGAATGTTGAATTATCCGTAAGTGCGTCGGCGTTTCAAAGCGTCGCCAAGGAAAAACAAGAAGTGTTGATGTTTTGTCGAAATTCCGTAGGTTATCGCTGAAAGTCGAAGAGTCTTGCGTGACGTCTACTCTTTTTCGTCTTCGAAAAGGGGTGTGTCAACGCTTTTCCAAAAATAAACTGTTTATTCTTGAAACGCTACAACTACAAATGGAATCGTGCGCGAGTCCGGAAAAATATTATAATGTAAATTATATATTGTTATCTTTCGTATGTGTCATAGTAATTGTGTAAGGATTACCAGTTATGGTAATTAGCGCCTAACATCAGTCTCGTTAAATAAGCGAAGTTCGCACACCGCCCATACGATTCATACTCTTTGCATAGCAAAGAAACAGAAGGGAAGAAGGAACGGAGAGTGGATAACTGGAACATAAGATAGAAGGAGGTGTTTAGAATTTCATTTCCGGACATTCGAGTGGCGACAAGCGACGTCTACGACTGGCCGTGCATCTGTCCGCAGATGCCTGGGCAGATGCACGCGCACCGGAGCAATGCACGCGAGCTATAATTGCAACCCTTTCTTTCAGGGTGAGTTTTGCATTGTCGCGAAAGTTCATTCATGTCTTCGAGACGCGAAAAGGTGGCTTTGAACACGCGGTCTCTCCGGTAGCAATAATGAAACGCATTAATGAGCGCAAAAAATGCGACTGACAGGTATACGCAATCATTCATAAAACAGAAATATATTTGTTCTTTTTCTTTTAAATTCTTTAATCAAGAGATACTTGTTTCTAAGCAGTCACGTTTGCGGTCTGACTATTATTGTAACCAGCGAGTTACTTGCTCCAAAACTCGCTTCAACACTTCAGAAAACGAGAAAGAATCCGGGGAAAAAAACGACATTTCTGGCAAGCCACCGACAGATGCAAAAATTCGTAGATGAATCAATGGCATACCATCTCACCTGTCCACACACTTCTTCATCTTTTGCTTCTTGCATCTTTCACAGAAAAGCGCAGGAGCGCACTCGCTAAATCGGACAGGTTCATTCAGACTGGCCGCGATGTACCAGATTTCGGTCTCTCGAGGAGATGCGACTCCGAGTCTGTGTCACCTCGACTGCGAAGCTGTCTGACAAAAGAAGTCTCGGAGTTCTTTGTCGGTTTCTTTGCCCGGTTCTTTGTGAGAAATCCTCTCTATTCAGAACCATAGACCATTCAAGCCATACGGCTTCGAAAGCGAAAACGAATAGCGGCAAGTGCTGGATGCCTTGCGTAAAAGCTGCACAAGTGTAAGCGTTCCGTCGAACATGTGGAAGCGTATTTTAAAAATTCGAGAAACGTAAACATTAGGATATTTTAGAAGAATTATATAAAATTGTTTTACATTTTTTTTTTTTATCTTTCTCTTAAAATGAATAACTTTTTACGGATTTCACATGCAGTTGACATAAAATTACTTCTTTTTCTCTATCATCAAACACGTCATGATGATCAATACATTTCGCTCTAGTCCATTCGACAGATCGAAAAGCTATTTCCTATCCAATATTTAGAGACAGACCCTTAGGCTGGACAAGCACTAATTCTGTTCGACCCTTGAAGAAAAATACTCTCTCCCTCGCGCGTAAAGGAGCTAGCTGGATGCGAGAGTGCAAGGGGCAATCGAGGCCACGTGTCTTAGCGCGTGCCGGAAGTGACCAACCGGATGTAGACATCCGAGCTTCCCTTTCTCGATCCCCCAGGGACGAATGCCTCCCGCCCGGCTTTGTTCTTCTACGGATTACAATACTGATCGCTCTTTCTTGACGCACGAAGGAGAGGGTTGCTAACCCGCGAGATGCACCTTTCGATAAAACGACATCTGCACTGCTATTGTTGTAGAGGAAAAATCAACCAGCGGACGATGTCACACATTCCTTCAAGGATTTATAGAAGATTCCAAGTTACTATGCTTGTAATTTATTTCAAGCATAGTAACTTGGAGAGAACTGGAAATACAACTGGAAAAATAATATGAATTAAATTGAATCTAAAAAATTCAAATAAACAAAAACAATTTCTAAAAAAATATAAAAAAGAAACTTTTCTAGAAAAAATCTCGGCGTAGCAGCAAAGAAGCAGAGATCATGATAATGTATCTCCGAATAAATCAATATGAGAAGCGAAGAGAAAGAAACAGTTGTTTAGAAAGGAGAAGTGCACCTTGGGTTTTAATATGGAACGGTAATACGAGCCGAAGCACCGGCTGATTTTAACGGCCACTTATTGACAGAAGACGTAGACAGATGCACTTGACCAAGGGAAACGCGATTATCTTTTTTCCCGAATGTTTGCATTTTCTCATATTAAAGACGCACGTAATTATAAAGACGCACACTCGAGTTTTATTGTATATTTGCTTACAAAACAAGCTTTCTTATGAAAAGAATATGCAAGAACGCGATTCATTCTTCCAGATTGTAGTTTCATTCAATCTTTCACGCAATACTCGGGAAGTCAAACGTTTCCGGAGGAGTTAAAGGCTGATACAAAACAGCGAACAAAGAACAACAATGAACCCTTTGAGCATCATGCCAAGCTGTCTGTAAGGATGTAAACCCCTCTGATGCCATGAAGGACTATTTTTGTCTAAATCGGAGCCCTTCTGCATATCCCCACGCGGTCCAGAACGACTTTCACCGATGGCACGCGTCCGTTTAGAAATCCCAAACTGAAAGGGGGCGAACACACGCCCCGCGGAAACTCACATGCGTCTTCTGCTCTTATTATTCGTCGCACACATGCCACCATCCCTCCTCGGCAATGACCGTTGGGATTTGGATGAGTCCTGCACTGGTTTTAAGTACACTAAGTCTCAGACAACTTCACAATGAAATGTAATTGTTTATTTTTGTGTGTGCAAAATATATTTTTTCTTATATAGTAGTAACTGGTAACACTTAAGATTATTCTATTTCCTATGTTCTTTATTATTTCCCTTCTATTTTCTAATTTCTTTATCATTTCTAGAATTTTTTGTCGTGTTTTGAAGTGACAAAATAATAAATGTTAAATATATGTTTTTTTCAACAATTATATAAGTTTTATTTAAAAATGGTTTCATAAAAAGAGTTTAACATTGTAAAAAATTTGTCTCTAACTTATCAGTTTAAGATGTCACGTATTGCGACCGTTATATGTCAACCATTTTTCACTCTCAAAAATAACGCCCACATTCTCCATAACGTTCGGACAATGTATAAGAAGATTCGATTGCAGCATTGACGCCTACCAAGCATATCGCAAGATGCCGCGCCGATCAATCGCTGCAACCCCCAACGAAGCCATGTGTCTTCTCCCCCTTTGGTAACGCGAGAGCCGCACGTGACCAGCTTTACCAGTTTGTCGAAGGGGAGGAAGTCGCTGAGGCAAAGCTACCCCTGTCTTAAGACGTTCGCGAGGGAAAAATAAAAAGATCTGAGGAGGAGAGAAACGATGCGAACGAAGGAGACTGCCTGGCAAGGAGGGGGAGTTCCCCGCCCCCGCTCGTGTGGGGCACGCGCTCGCCACGAACCCGTGAAGGGGAGTTCACACCTGCCTCTGCGGCTCATTGTATCCGCCGAAAATCCCGCGCGACCCCTCCTAGACAAAACTAGAAGACCGCCGTGGAGCGAAGGGTCGCGTGGATCAGGCAGCATCTGCTGGAATCTGCGAAGAGAGGGATGCCACGAGGGCGATAGGTTATTATTGGCATTGTGCCCGGGGTGCTGGCGGTGACGAACCGGGGGCACGACGCACATGTGCGCACATACGCGGATCGCGTTGTGTGGCACATCTAAACGTGTGCGTGTGCGTGTTTCGTCTCGGCTGCCGATGGACCGACGTAAAGGTGCACATGCATCTGTCCGCATTTTACGTGCATCGACACTCAGCAAACCGCCCTTGCGCGGTGTCAAAAAGCTGCACCCTCTTGGACGCAGACGTCGGGAAAGCGTCGGTGTGTGGCGACCTTTAACGGTTTATACTCGGATGTCGATGGATAAACGTCTCCTGACTTTGAAATTTCGAGGACGAATCAGTATTAAGCTTGCCGTATGCGTTTTGATCTTATTCACACACATTCTACGTAAAACAATTTTATATGCAAAATATAATGTTTCAAAATCTCCTTACAACAATATAAAGTTTTGACAAAAAAGAAATATTATTTTTCACGATTAAATATCTTTTATATTTTCGTACAATTTATATATATCTGTTATAGATATTGTTCTTATATACGTTATATGTTATGTATATTATGTATTAGATAAAACATTTAAATATATATGTAAAAACTGCAACTTTGGATGGCAGCGTACTAAGTTATAAGTAGCGTTTATAAATATGAAAAATCAGACGGCACGTCAATGGACCAAACAAAAAGTAAAAGGTGCACATGCATCTGTCTGAATTGCTTGTGCATCGGCGTTCCGCAGCCTTCCTTTTGTCGACACTTTCTCCCTCTCTCTTTCTAAACACCCTTCGATAATTCCCCCCATCAATATGTCGCACTTTAACGGTTAAAATCAGTCTGCTATTCTGGCACGACAAACAATACCATTTCGTATTTGTCAACATACACAACCCAAGAGAGATCCCATGCATAATTTATGATTAAAAATTATTATCTCATTAGATAATATACTACATTCTATCAGTTTTGATTGAACATATTTTAACAATTCAAAATCGAAAAGAATAATGGAAAATAATTGAAAAAAAAAAGAAAATTATCGATAAATCTCTCTTGATTGCTTGTACTTTTCGTCTTCAATTTCAGAGATGTGTTTCTTCAATGCGGGTTTTGATCATCAATTTCAATCCCGATCGTCCCAACGGTCTTTGCACGTCTGTCGTCGATCCTCAAGGACTCGACGAGCAGAATAACATAATATATCCCTTCGCGGCGATGAGAAAGCTTGTTGGAGCATTAAGAGTGGTTAGTAATGAATTCCTACATGAAACACACGGGCGCCCCTGCGGCGACGCTGGCAGCGCGACTGTTCTCGAGACGATTCAATTCACCGCCTCGATTCTCACGCGCTTCGTCCTGAGAACCTGAAGTAGCCTTCCTCCTCGCGGGACTTTCGAGCCTAGGAACCCCTTTCGGATCGGCCGATGCAACGAAGACGCATCGGTAAATGCGACGGAGAGAGAAGGAACGCGAATTCCTCGTTTCCATTAGCTCCCGTTGATTGGTTCAAGTGCGATTCTTTTCCCGTCCGCGAATGAGCTCCGTTTCTCTTCCGCACACGAGAAAAGGAGAGACCAGCAGCAGCGGAGTGCAAAACGCCCGTATGCGTCGCGGAGAGTAAAGTATCTAGATCCGACGTGAGGAACTTATTATTCCGCTGTGCACCTGGGCACTCGAGAACACCGTGAAGATTTGCAATCACTTCCGTTTACACCGCTGCTGCCCTTTGTGGCCACCCTCGGGTCAGCCTTACCTAAGAAATCGAGATTTCCGTTGCTGCCCAGAACGGCCATCTTGCGAATGAGTTGAAGTTCTTTTAATTGCGAGTACACACGGTTTTATAGAATTGAATTTGATTGTTGCCGTGTGTATTTTCAAACTTTTTTCCATCCATTCTATTAGATCTTTTTTATAATATTTTTAAGCATATGATTTTATTATGATTTTTGGCAATAAAGAGATATAAGTCGCATTTCCTTTCAATTGAGTTATCGTTGTGACGAAAACGTGTTGCGTAAATGTTTTGGTAATAACGATGTAAGTAATAGTTCGAACGTTGAAAACATAATCGATGTAGGCGAAATGCTTCGTACACGCGTAACTTCTTATCGGCTCCTGATTGAATTGTCCACGTTAGCGAATTGCGTATCGCCCGCGCACGCCGGAGAAATCCTCGCCTTTGTCACATTATGCAAGAAAGTTACCGTGTTGCGATGTATACCAGCGTCGAGGCTCTACGCACCATAGGTATGATTGATAGTCGGGAAGTGTATTATTAGGTCAACGAGCGCGCGCCGTGCTGCTCCAGCAGTTACCGCACGATTTCATTTCGCTTCTCTCGAGCGCCTTACAAACAAGCAGATATATCAAGATGGAAGACGAAATTTTAATAAGCAGATACGGAATCGCGATAACTTGTAATAGATTCGTCTGCAATATTGTGCGAGGAATTACATAACTACTGTATTTCACGAACAGATACAAGCAATATCATCGATGATCACTTGCGAAGTAATCTCGTCTCCTTTGTTTAGAGATCGAGTTCCCTTTAAAATTTGTTCACAAAAGCTCGTCAGTATGTAAATATCGAGTTTACAACTTGTTAGTGTCATGAAACGCTGATATGTTGCGCGAAGAGTAGTCGCTGTCGCGCAATTAACGGTTATCTTTCTTATCTACTGAGTATGTACGCTCTGCCAAGTTTGTCATATTATACAAGAAAGTTGTCGACCGCAAACGGTGTAAGCGTATGTATGATTGATAGTCGGGAAGCATATTAGGTCAACGCGGGGACTACCATGGTAGTTCCCTGTCTCGGGCCGGGCAGCGAGAGCTCTGCCAAGAGCACAAGAGCGAACTGGCATTGTCAGGAATATAACCAGACGCACGCGGAGGAGAAAGCAATGCTGCAAATCTGGAGGCAGTCACTTTGCTCCGTTGATCGGCGTTAAGCGCTGTACACACGTGCTCCATTACATCGCGGCCGTTTGATCGCTCCATTAACCTGTAACCACACCGTCACCATTTCGTATCGGATCGTATGTATATATGCGCCTCGCCCGCACGCAAGCAGGAAGTGCTGACAATCGCGGGGATTATAGTCGTTGGATTGGCCAATAGTACTAGACGCAGATATCGAAAGCTGTGATCACTCCGATTGATTAATTATTGTTAATGTGTTATCCGAAGAGAAAGTGGCAAGGAAATATTGACTTTCGAAAAAATTACGAGTGAAAAATATCTCTCTTTAGCGAGATATTAGAGTTATTTTACAAATATTGTATACAACTAATATTTTTTTGTCAATTATTTGTTTTTTCTCGCTCTTTGCAAGAAAAAGTGCTATAAGAGTAGTGAGACATCGCTTCTCTCGGAACAAGCGCCCATAATTTCTCGGAGAAACCGGTTCATAAAATTCTCGCGGCTTGGCGAGACTACCACGATCACGATCACGCGTCAGTTGACATCGGTTCGCAACACGTATCAGTTCACGCCGCGGCATAATAATTCATCCGCCAGAAAGAAGATCTGCAACGCGTTCTTCCGCGCTGCCATTTACGGTCGAAGCTCGAGGCGATCTATCGACTAGAGACGCGCACACGCAGATACGCATTGGATGCACCAGCAACCCGCGCAGGCGTTGTTGTTGCTGTAGGATCGGCTCGTAAGCCCACGCCGCAGAGCGATTGTCCCCTGACGGTGCTCGGCTATTACGGCGGTGCTGATAGGGGGATTGTCTTACGCGGTGTTGCTCGAGTGTTTAAGACCGCGCTATTATATGTTTCCAGAGCGCGCGCGAAAAAGAGAGACAGAGAACCACAAGAACTGAGAGTGAGAAAAGGAGAACTGAGAGTGTTAAGAGAGCACCACAAGCGGCGCGAGAGCGTGGTTGAATTACGAGCGCACAAGAAAGAAGAAAGACACCAACCTTCACTAATGAGCTAGCTCAGGCTAGCCTAAACAAGCGCGTCTGGAGATCTATTTCGTAAACTTTTTCTGTTTTTTTTTTTTTTTTTTTTTTTTTTCTTTGATATACGCCGTTAGAATCGCATTAGCGCGTTACACATCATTAATATTCTCGCGAAGGATTGTAATCGTTCGTAATCGTATTTGCGAACCAGGTAATTAATGCTTGAATGTTGAGCTCGTCGCTTCGCGACCTTACGCTGTCGGCACAATGCTTTAAGTATAATGGATACTCGCGATGTAATAAACGCGCGCGTAAATTCCGCTGGCGCCGACACTTTTGCGCAACGTGTGCTCTTGAAATCCCCATGAAATCAAGCGAGGAAAATAGTAGAAACTTTTATTTTTAGCCATCTCTTCGTTATGCTAAAAATAGTATATTCTCTGTTATAAACAAAAATATCAAACAAATTGTCAATTTTTTACGTCAAATATTTTTAATTATGTCTTATAAAGAGATATATATTATAGATTAATAACAGATAGCATTTAATAATAGATATAATAATGTATCTATTATTAAATATATATTTTCCGACTCAAAAAGATTACAAATTCTTTATTCTTTTATTTTTTCTGGCGATCTAGAAATAACGAACGCGTAATAAAAAAGGAAATCCTTCCGCTTGCGTAAACTGGTAGCTAAAAATATTGATATACATAGATGCTTCAATTCAAAGAGATTCATTCAAACTACACGTCTATTCAGCACTCGTCTAGTCTGATAGATCCTTGAAATCTTCTCGCGCTATTCACCACCAACCGGACCAAACTCGACTTGGACCAGTTAAAGCGATAGTCTCGGACGGGCGTAAGCGCGGACCAGAAGACCATAATCTCATTGGCCACGCCAGGACGGCGGTCTCACTGATCCACGCGTTGATCACGGCGCTTCCGACTCGCGCCACATTGTCCACGGGCGCAGATTTACTGCGTTTCCTTGGATTTACGATTTCTTGCTCATGCATGCGTGCCAGATTTTTCTCTTGTCGTCCAGCATCTTTCTTTTTTTTCCCGTGATCTGGAGAAGGCGAGCAACCACGCGATAAAATCAGAAGCACTCTTTGTTGCAAGTCTTGGAACTTGCCTTCAGTTTTCATTTCTATGACTCAAACAGTTAATTCCATGACGAGACACGTTGCATGTCTTGATTCATTTGATTACCAAAAAGACGAGTCTAGCCAATGTTGTATGACAAATAAAGTGAATCCGCAGAAGCAATACAGGAATAAAGGCAATGTCCAACTGAGTTTCAAAAAGACTTGCGTATCGCCTCCGCTCCAGATGCGGTCCAGCGAAGACAGATGATGGCACGTGCCCTCTTCAAGTATCGATGTGGGATGGGACTGCTTTTGCACATTGTAGCCTGTGATGCAATAAAGTAACGCTATACTGGAACATATTGCGAATAGACACGACGGTTCTCAATAGATCTTGAAATTTGATAAACTTGATATTTCTTCAAAATCGATTTAGAATAGTGACATATACAAAACCTCTATTTATTTTTACGCTAAGCACTTCAGTGTATCAGTATTAATTAAATAAAAAATTACATAGTTTAATTTTTAAAAAACGTGTAAAGAATTGAAATAAAATATTTAAATTTGATTTCAAAATAAAAAATTATAATGTAAACTTAAAATAAAAAAACAACAGACATACATTAATAAAACTTTAAATCTGTCTTCATAAAACAGAAAACATGTTTTTAGAATCGCAAATATTCATCTCTCTTGCATGGACGATACAAATTTCAAAGGACAAGATCACATTTCATTTTTATTCTCAAATTTGCAAATTGAGAACCGTCGTGCGGAGTCGCGTGGTGCCGACCGTTCTCATCACCTGCCTTTTCTACTTACAATAGCGAGAGTGCTCGTTCGGCTAGGTGAGTCGAGGTGGGCACACATCAACCCCAATCCGAGAAGCCACCCCTCCTCATTCGCGTACATCCTCATTATGTGTTAGCCGCACCCTCCGCAACCCGCAGGCCAAGCTGGGGCCTGTTCGCGTGTGAGCAGGGCCTTCTTATAAGCACGCGCATATATGTATGTATGTGTGTGTATGTCTGCCGAACGACGTATTTACGCGCGTTTGTGCATCGTCGTCATCATCGTCGGTGAACCCTTCGCGCGTCGAGACGCACACGCGCGCGCACATACGAGGTACAGAAAGGCAGAGATTGACAATGCAGGGGGCCCACCTGCCCCCTACCTCAACACGGACACGCGCCCCGCGGTAGCACCTGGCTCTTCTCGTCGTCAGGATAGTGCGCTACCGCCAAGCTTTTGCCCTTCGGATTCTGCGCGCAACACATTCCAGCCGGTGCCGATGCAACAAATAAATCCTGCATTGTAGATCTAAACCTGCGCGTTTGACGTTGGTTCTTCTAGGTAGTTAGAGACGCTGTACAACAATTCTTTCTTCTATTCTTTTCAAGAGCAATCATTTAAGAGTGTTGAGAAATTTCAACGGAAATTTAAAAAAATAATACAAGTGTGTAAAGCAGAAAAAAGATAGATTCAAAAATGTATGGTTTATAAATGTTTACTAAAACTAATTTTATATTTATTAGGCAACAATAAGTTCAATCAGTGACTTGGTCTCTGTTATGATGGCGAATAAAACTGCGTTGCCAGTCGGTATCAGGTTGCGAGGCCGATACACGGGCGGCCTCCTCTTCTTGTTCGCTTCTCTGTTCTTTGCGTGCCCGTCATTTTGCGACAGGAACGGCGAACACCGTGACGCTAATACTACGGCCGACGTCCGTCAGGATTATCAATCACCGCGACCGAAGACGAAGACGAAGAGAAAATCGGCGATGCCGAAGAAAAAGTTGGTGCTCACATACGGTACGTCGGGTGTGAAAGCGTTCAATGACGTCAATTATCCTTTTTTATCCTTTACAAAGCTCGCGAAAATAATAAGAAGCTCAAAAAAAGCCGACAAAGAAACTTAACGCAGTTCTTACAGTTTAAAAAAAAAACTCACATTGATGAACCATAAAGTTATAATGTCAGAAAAATAATGGGAACAGAAGGTGCATATGAATCGATTTTCTGATCCGCATGAAATGCAGATTGAAAGATGACAAAGCGAACGAAGAAGCGGCGTGTTCAATCGCCATTGCACTTGCGTAACCGTGAAAATGGAGTTAGATCCGACGTCATCGTCGCTGGACCGCCTTGATCTTTGCCATAACACGGAGGTGGGGGAAATCGACCTGCATTCTTCGCATCGGTTATACTCCCATTATCCGGAGATTGCGACCTCGCGCAGATATCAAAAGACACGCACGTGCTCAAGTACACGTGCTCAACAATTATAATACCTTCTCGATAAGATCACTCGATCGAACGGATGCTGTTATTTCTAAAATATGTAGATTTTTTTATTTCTCTCTATACATATATCTACGTACAAAGTAATTGAAATTTAAAAGTATTAAGTAGGTCATATTTTGTTACTGGTGGTGTGTTGTCGCAGAGGCTCAAATTATATTATTCGCTGTTTGCACGCGATGAGACACTCGAGAAGATATCAAACGATTCCAGTACTTTATCGCTCATTAGAAGGCTACTCCAACGCGTGTACGTTACCGAGATACACGATCCTTCGGGAAGAGACGTGCGGCGCGACTTCAACCGCGAATATCCTGATCTAACTGTACCTGGCTACGTTCCAGGCTGGATATCAAGTTCGTTCTTGATCAGGTTTGCCGACTAGGCGCGTTTACACATACTCTGTGCGCGGATCCGCACGAGTTCCATTGAAAGGCCCCGAGTTTACCGTTCCAGGGGCCTCATTCGCTTTTTATTTCACGCTCGCACATACACATGCAGCGCATCGTCGCTGGTAAGGGTCGAATTTTGGGGATGGAGCTGTTTGGACTCGACCAGCTGGTCGAGAACAAGCGGGAGAAAAAGAGATAGGGAACACATACTCAGCAGCGTGTTTGTTCAGATTTGGTTAATGTCGGCACATACGACATTTTACCTTCGTCACAGGGCCCGGTTAGTGGGACTTTCAATGGCGCGGCGTAGGATCATGTACACGCATGAGTTTCCGGCTAAGTCGACCTTCAGCCCTTTTCTATATCGCGTGCCTCCTACTGTTGACTTCGTGCGGGATTTTAAATAGAAAATTACGTAGTTGCGTTGCAACGGTCTCGCTTTATTGTGATGTTTTCAAAACTCAAACAGTAGTCTTCAAAGATTTCAAAATATATTTCCTATGTTAAACATTCTTTCATACACAAAATAATTATTAATTATTCTATTTTATAACTGCCGTGAATATTTTTCTTCTTATATAAATCTTGTATAAAGACATTTAGTTTTAATTTTAAAATAAAATGACGCTTCTCAACATATATGCTCCATTATAACTCAAGCGTTTTACCTACTTCCTTTGGGAAAAGCAATGTCAAGGGGTTGAGGGTTCATTAACACGAAGTGCGCACCTTGGCCCAGGGTGAATGACAAATTCGGCGAGTACGCAGCGGCAGGAGAAAAATCAAAAGTCTTCTGGCGCAGGTGTCCAGGACCTCGAAGGTACCTTTCGGGCAGCAGGTACCTTTCAGCTTGGCTGGCTTTATTGTGCTCGCGGCTTACAAAGTGCCTGCACGAGGTACGATCTTGAATGGATCGGAGCTAAGGCCCCGCGAGGTTAGTTGCGTCTTTGGCGAGGCCGAGATATGTACTCGGGGGCATCTCGGCTGAAGGCACATAGGATCTCACATACATATACATATACCGTCTTTAAACTTTAAAAAGAACAAGGGAGCATCGTCCCGTCGAGATTTTCGTCGCAGGAGCGACGACTTTTTTTTTCAATCGCACATGGTTCTGGAAGAACTGCGCTTGGATTCTACCTGGTCCCCTCAAGTCAAATCTCCACAAGGTCTAACGGATTTCTCTATTTTTTTATTTTTATTTTTAAGGTTCTCGGAGATTCGTTTTGCTTTTGATTATACATCAAGCACGCGACATGACCGTTTTCATTATTTGTAATAACACAAAAAAATTTAATGTGTGTGTAATATATTTTTGTTTGTACAATTTAAGTCTTAATTAATTTTACGACAATCCATAACAATAAATTAATTATTTATTAATTTATCACCGTCCGTTTGTTAAAGTATAAAATTTTCTATTTGTCACGAATTTCTCGCTCTTCAAGTGCAAGAATCACATATCGTATCTATCTGATGTCGAATCGCGACACAATAGCGTTGATGTATAAAAGCACACACACACTCTCTCTCTTTCTTTCCTTTTCTTCGACTGCTTGTGGAAGCGTGCCATCCAATGCCAGCTGCCACCTTCGAGACGTTAAAGGCAGGCAGGTATCGATTCAAAACGTTCGCGAGCAGAATCATGTGTGTGCGATCATACCACGGAAATACCTTGAATCTTTAAGATCTCGGAGTTTAACGTCCAGATGTTGAAAATCAGAAAATTTTTCGAAACTACTTGCATTTGCAAATCTATACCCGTTTTCAAAAATATGCGTCGGATTATGGGCCACATATACCGCTAATAACGAATATTAATCAAAAGTAAGTCGTCTGGAAATAACATTTTTATAATCTTGTCCTATAAAACATTTGCGCGCATTGCAGACAACCGCTGTAATTTAGTCATCTCGAGTGTCCTCCGTGTAAACAACATGCTTCGTAATTCGTGACAGGGCGAGCTCATAAAAACGCTAAAAAGTAACGGACGCGTGTTAATACAGATTCGTACGCATCCGATCGAGGAGGAGGAGAAGGAGGAGAAGAATCTCCTCTCCGTGGAATCGCGGCAGTCGGTTTTACGACCGCTTCTCCCCTGTATAAGATTTCCACGGCGACACCGATCTCAGGGTGAATTTATAGCGCGACTTTTACGAGCGACCTATTTCAGCCGTGTGGAAGAGATTCGGTACTGGCGAGCGTGTGCCAGGACGATAGCAACATTGTGTGTGTCTCGCATTTCCCATGAGCTTAGC
Source organism: Pseudomyrmex cubaensis (assembly GCA_014825685.1). Lineage (NCBI taxonomy): Eukaryota > Metazoa > Arthropoda > Insecta > Hymenoptera > Formicidae > Pseudomyrmex > Pseudomyrmex cubaensis. The sequence goes on from QVOA01020046.1 coordinate 155,543, forward strand.
GTTCTCTAGTCGATCCTTAGAACAGCTGAGACTGTTACAAATAAACATGCTTTTGCATATATTCCACAATCTAAATGTACCAATCGAATATGTGTAATAATAAATTTTAATGTATGGCATGTGAAAAAATTATACAATCTTAAAATATAATTGTTGTAAAAGCGCAATATTCTATATAATAGTTTTATTTATTTATTTTTTTTTATTTGAAAATGCGATACGGTGAAATACCGATACCGCGACGCAATCCGATGCAGGCAAGACAGCCTTCGAGGGGATCCGGTCGCGATGTCCTTCCTCGTCCGTAAGACGCGCGTAGATATCAGCGTATCTCGAGACGCCGATAAATCGAGCTCGCTGGCGGCAGGAGCGTCGTGACATTAGAATAATTCGAAGGCGAAGGCGGCAGCAGAGGCGCGCGAGAGTCTCCAGTAGCCTTCCATTAATACCGACTTGCGATTCTTGCCGGTCGGATAAGTATTGACCAACTCAATGCGTACTTTCTTCGAGGTTCGCGAGATTCGAGAGAAATCGTCGATGTTGTCCTGACAATATTACGAGAAATCCACGTGGATACCATACGATATCATATTGTATCGCGTGAAATATGTTACGACACGTTTGAATTTAAATCCGTGTGATTTTAGTAAATTTTGTTTCAGAGAAATCGCATCGAGGCGCCGTCGATCGCCTCGAATGTCGACAATGTTGCGCGCATGAGACCACCTTACGTATCGCGGAATGCGAGGCGTTTCATTGTGTTCGACAACTTAAATGTGTATAATTTTGGCGCGCGCGAACTCGCCGGAAACGTCGTCGACTCTCGGATGCGCGCGGCATTCAGGTGTATGTACCGGTCACGATACGCGCGCGTCCTACATACTTCGGCCTTTAGCGTCCGCAAAGTTTTTACACGTGAAGGTGGGTGGCCGGAATTAAATCGGGAATTTATATTATCGCTTGTAAATTGAATTACGGGTAAAAAAATTATCTTTACAGTTTTTACTTGTTTTATGATACGACACTCAGCGAAATGCGCGACCGAAATCAAAACAGAGAAGATAACAGTAAAAACGCAACATTATACGTACATATATTATGTAATAGTAATATATACGACGGTTATAATATTATGAGAATCGATTACGGCATTTGATTTATAGCATATTTTTACGACACTGTCAAGGAACGGAATATTAAAAGTTAAAACACCGGTTGAAAGATCGTTTAGAATCTATACATACACGTACACACCACAGCAATGTTAACGGAAAGTCAATTAGATTCACATTTATTTAGGACTATTCTTTAGCTGCGCGTACACCGTTTGCCATAAGTCGTGTTTTTTGATACAATCTCTCTAATCCGCGGTATGAAGCGTGCGCGTTCGGGGCCTGCAGACCCCTCTGCGAGGCTCAACGCCTCACCGCGGGCCAAGAATTTCAACACCGGTCGACTGGACGACGAATCGATTACGCTGAGATCCGATAAATCGCGGCACCGCGATACGAAATTCTATTATCTATCGTCGACGGACTTCGCTTGTCAAGCCCTTTCCTTTCTCTTTTTCCGTGCTCTAGCACCTGGTGAAAAATTGGGGGGGCCCCGAGGCCCTAAGCTAAGGTCGTAACCCTTTCAAAGGTTCTGATCGATTTATGTACTAAATGCAAAATATGAATATATGATTTCTTATCTACGATCTCTAATCTTTCGAATGTAAGTAGACATACAATTGACGCGTACAGAGAATACAACATATAAGCGCCTTGAAACGCGCCATTTTTTAGAAAATTCAGAGAGATAAAGTGTTTAATGTTCTTTAAAAGTTATTGCAAAAAAAGAATTTTCTCACTGTCAGAGAAAGTACTTCGCATTTTGTGATCTGAAAAATAGTAGTATTCCAGAGAGAAAAAAAAAGAAGAAAGACAAAGGAAAGAGTAAAGACGAGAATCGATGAAAAGGACAAGGCGAGAATCGCGACAAGAAGGGTGGCGGAGATAAATGCGCCGATTATCACGGCTGGTAATGTTCTCGGAAGCATGAAGCGGCGACGCTTCTGGGTCCCGCTTCGATGTCGCCTTAGGCGACCCTCACACCGAGTTAATGATCGCACCCGCTCGCGAGAGAATTTGTTAACATCGTCGCTGGCGTTTCGGTGGCTACGCCGGTTCAATTAATCATCGTCCGATATAATCCCGGAAAGAAAAAATATCTTCGCACGCTAATCACTCACGCGATCTGTCCAACGCGACGCATCGCGTAGACATTTTTTATCGACGCGTCTAAAAAAGATCGCCAAGCCTGTCCTCATTTAAGCAGCATGACGAATGAAAAGTCAAAACGCGGTATCGCCGATGATTTAAATTACTGTCAATTAATTATCATTTTTATTAATTTGATTATGTCAATCGTTTGCGAAGTGCTGCTGAAGCAGAAGTGAACGGAAATTATTCACGTCAACGAAACTTAATTCGACTATAATTTGATTGTCACAAAATTTGATTGTTTATAAAAGAAAGATATAATAAAAGATTTACATATTTCTATAAGTCTAAAAAAAAGTTTGAAAATTTTGCCGATTTGTCATTATTCATTTATTTCGCGAGTAGAAACTTTACGTTGAACAGCAAAATTGATTGAATCTTTAATGCAAGTGAATAATCAGCTCAGCAGGGACTTGTTGTGAAGCCCGGTTAACGATGAGCGTTCGCTGAGCCGGGTTAAGTCCGGTCCAGGTGCCGCCCGCTACGCCAGTCGGTGAGATGTTGCTCCTGGTGGACCTGATCGAGCTCGCTCGTGCCATTGACCGCCATTGACTCCCTCACGTATGCGACACATCACTCGATGCGTTTCTTGGACTTGTACCCGCATGGTTCCGCGAAGGAAGCAGAATTTTCGGCATGCCGTCGAGATTCCTCGTCGCCAACTTCGACGATACTCCGATCTCATCGACGACGCGAGATCGACGTTTCGATCTCGCGTCATCGATTTCGACGAGAAAGTGCGAGTCAAAAGAATTTATGTAAAGAAAAAATCATTCTCAGGTAAGATAAAAAAGAGAGTGTCGTAAAGCGTAATACATGATTGCGAATAAAATAAAAAATAAATAAATAAATTCGCAAAATGCAAGTTAGTTTTTGTATAACCATGAAGAACTGATGAATGACCTAGATGCTTCGTTTTTATCGCGCGGCGTTTGCCTTTCGTTTCGAGACAAACCTTTCAAAATGATAATCTTATCTGCAAAGCGGGCTGCATACTTCGCATAATCTCGACGGCTAACCCGCTTTTGGTCGAAATCTCGTGGACTATCGCCAAGGCGCGTATATATATATATATATATATATATATATATATATATATATATATATATATATATATATATATATATATATATA